>JARACY010000056.1:0-174058 GCA_029255725.1 Scrobipalpa atriplicella
GCAATGTGTACCGCTAATGGTGACGAGTTGTCAGCCCATCCCCTAAATTACAATGCACTGAACGATCTCTTCTACTGATTTTTCAGTACGCCTTAGGAAAGTAGCTGCTGGTAAATCCTAATTTGAAGCGTAATCAAATAGCGAAAATAAATTAGATTCCGTAAAAGTGGTTTTCTGAAGCAAATCTAGATTTGAGTTACCTAGTTTAATTAAGAAGCATCCAATTAAAATTATTTTCACGCAAGTGTAGATATAACACGACCACACGCGGTGTGTCAAACATCATAGTTACGCCTGTATTTCTTACAGGGTAGGCAGAGCATCAACAAGTGTTTTTCCACCTTTATCATTTTCAAACAAAATTAAAATACCGGGTGTGAGGGACAGCAGCGTACCGAAAACGAAAAAAGGTTGCTCAGTTAACGAAACTGAACAACTCTAACCAGAAAATTCTTTCAGGAAAACATTTTGACTTTCCCATACAAAACGACCACCTTGAGCACACAATTTGTATGGGAAAGCCATTTTTTTTTTTTTCATTTCATGAAAGAATTTCCTGCTGATTTTCAGTTTTATTGCCTAAGCAACCCATTTAATTTTTTGGAACGCTGTCCCTTACATCCGGTTTAACAATTTTTATTTTATAGCTTTTTGAAATAAGATTTGAACAATGGACATCCTATCCAAAAGTATTAGCTGGATAAGTAATTTTTTTGGGAGATACAATTTCTTTTAATTTTTAAGAATGAGTCCCAAAGTTTATTATTTATTGTACAAGTTTCTTACAATAAGATTAGTGTACAAAAGGTAGGCTTAACTCTATATAAAAGTTTGGAGTAAGCTTACAAGGTGACAGAAAAAAAAGATTTACGCAGAAGGAAAAAGTATTTACCATACATGAAGTCACTACTATATTCCTTACGGGGCAAGCAGAGCTCAAAACGCACTAGGCTAGGAGAAGGCACTAATTAGTTCACACGAGAAGCGACGCGACACGACGCGGCAGCGTGCAACTGCTTGAAGATGCATCTCGTAATTTTATAGTTTTTTGCACTCACAGTGCTTTATTATTTCTAAAACTATTAGAAATAACAAATCAGAAATTCTACCACTGACAGAATTTGAACCCGCGTCTTTGGAAAACGGGCCCAACGCTCTTAATCAACTAAGCTACAGTGGCCTAATCTTGAATAAATGGTGAATTAGTGATCTGCTGTTTTTATTACTCGTCAAGTGGACGCTAGCGACATCTGTTGTATAATGTTTCAACTATACAATCGTTATATTCTCATTATATTTTCCAGCTCTGTCAATGAAAAGTCTGCCTATTTTTTTACATATTAAAATAAGTTTTATATTAAGTCTATATTGTTCTTAAAAAGTTTGCGCCGCATCGTGTCAATTCCCTGTGTGAAGTGACCCACAAAGTATTTTAAAAAATCCCGGCGATGAAATTTAATCCAGACCCCTGAAGGCAAATACTCACCACCTACGCCGTAATAAGCGTCAAATTACCCTGATTTTGTGTTAATTTTCCGCACCCCGCGTTTAGTACACCCTTGTAACCGACTTAATTAGATAATATATTGGAGTTCATTTCAAAAGCCCGAACAGTTAGGGTTTGTTTTACACCCGGGAAGCACTTTTCAAGAGATAAACATTTCACTGACAGGACTCGAAAATTCCTCTGCGCCGCGTGGTGCAGCCTGTCATTTCTTGGTACAACGAGATGCATTTTCAAGCAGCTTCGCGCCGCGTCGCGTTGCTTCCCGTTGTGAACTACTGTGTACTTTGATCAGCTTTTCACCAATAAATTACGATGAATTTTATTTTCTTTAAAGATTTTTTTATTTATTCTATTTAGAAACTGGAACAAAACAACACAATCTAACTAAGAGACAATGAATTCCCACAAAGAGACAATGAACAAACAGTTAATGACAATAAACAGAAATATCTAGAAACATCTCGACAGAACCTTGCCCCAGACTGTCACAGGATACAGCCTTCAGAGCTTGACGAGCGCTAAATGATATTGTTTCGAATTTTCCACTGAAAGTGTATTATGACGTCACAGCCCAAACACGCGGCAACCTTGCGGCGTATCTAGTTACCTGCGACTATTGTACGCGTCTCGGCAAAGGTTGTGTGGCTGTAGGGCCTTGTCGCGAGCGGTGTTGCCTGATTGATAAATATCCAACAATCTGTGAAATTTTCGGGTGACACTTTTAGCAATAGTCAGTTACCAAATTCGTTAGGTTAGTATAAAATAAATTATGTTTTAATGGCCAAAGTGTAAGTTATCACCATTTTGCATAAAATTATTTAATAATTAGATTTATCAACGTCTTTTAGGTGCAGAACCACAGCTCTAGCGCAAAGAACTCCCTCTGCATCCCTACGTTTTGCTATAGCTATTATCAGCATCTATTTTACTCGTGCATTTCCACCTGAAAGCACCCCAAACCTCTCCTATTTCCCTACAAGTCTGGCAGCCCGTTTCAGCTCTGGGTAGCTCATTCGCGCCGCGTCAGTCGACCGCTATGGGCGTGCCACTGTTCGCCCCTACCGCCGAGCCAGAGCTCGAGCGAGCGCGGCGCCCGCACCTGTTGATAGTGGACGACTCGAGGGATACGCGCGCCAACGACGAAGGTTTGTAACATTTGAATTTGGAACTAAAGCTGGCAGTTTCTTTGAGCAAAGTTTTGTTTTTAAATCGGATAATGACTGGCAGCTTCTTTGAATTATCTCATTTGAAAATGGAAGTAAAGGAATGAAATTTAAGTAAAATTTTGTTATTAAATTGGAACTGTGACCAACTATGTGGCTGCTAGGTAAAGCTAGCAGTTTCTTCTTCTTTTAGCATTTGAAAATGGAAGCACTGGCAGCTTTTCTGGGTTTTCTAATCCAAGAAAACTTTTGTTTTTAAATTGTAATTGAGACAAGCAGCTTCTTCGAATTTTTCACATTTGAAAATGAAAGCACTGGTAGCTTTTCTGAGTTTTCTAATCAAAGTAGAGTTTTTTTTTAATCAGAATTGTGACTGGCAGCTTTTCTGGGTTTTCTAATCCATGTGAAGTTTTGTTTTTATATTTTATTGTAACTGCGACTGCTTTTTTTTCGTTCAGATGACAAAGTTGGAATAGTTTGGTATTTATTCAACAAGTTTAAAAATCGCCTTTGAGTTCATAAATATATTTTGCAAATCGGTTAATAAATAACGGAGTTATCTATGAGGTGGCAAACATAAAGAAACATAAAATATTATTGTAAGAAAATGACAAAAATATATTATAAAAAATATTAACTTCTTCTTCTGTCGTGTGGGTTCCAAGTCGATCGACCCGATGAACCCTGGTGTCAGGCTTTTTAAACCGCCTAATAGCACAGCTAATAGGCCTCTAACATGGTTTCTGTAACGACCACTATACAATAGCTTGAACAAGGTTTTAAAGTACCTAAATACCTACACCTAATTCAGCAACTATGAAATACTTGGCAGCTAAGTTGTTAAATTTCGAGTGGCTACGAATATTAATTCCCTGAACGTATTGGGAATTTGTGAACTAATTAAAGTTCCTTTATCAGTCCGCCATCGCTCCAATCAAATTATAAATTCATTGAAATTTTAACTATGCTTTTAGTGCGGCCAGTTACCGGGCACTATAAGTTTCATTTTTTTTATTTCGTGCGAATTTACGCGCGATTTTTCTCATCTTTTGTCGATTTTTAAATAGTCACGTAGTAAGCTTGGAATCAGATTGATTGTGAAACTAGTAGTCAAATCGAAATTATTTGTATTGTTTAATATTAAGGAAGAAGGGTTCTAAATTCGACTGTAGGTACCTATACATATTTTAACTTTTTTATGAAATTAAATAAATAGATTAGCAGGTTATACTCGTCTGAAAGCGACAGCTCCAACTCAAAAAAAAAACTCCGCACTTTTTACTTCTTTACAGGTCGACGAACTTTTAACATATCTGTACTTTGAGTACTGTGCGGGTAAATAGAAGGCACGGAAGCATAATATTAACTCCTTTGAAACTCGTTTGTTCGTTGTTTGTTTCGTTACAATGTAAAGTTTGAGGATGAGGAACCGTATTTTCAGAGAGATTCAACTCTGTTTAGTAAAAGTGTATCGTTTTGTGTATAAAATACATACAGACATACCTTCACATAACCTTTACCTTGGTTTGCGGTACTTTTGACGGGTTTTGAATTGTTTTATAAAGTGTTTTTGTATGATCTTCTGTTGTTATAACCTACACTTGTACTTATAACAACAAGATCATATACCTTCTACTCACTTGTGTATTTTACGGAGGTGTTTGGTGTTTTTATTTATACCTATATTATAAAATGGAATTTTACCAAACAGTGACAATCGCAAGTAGGTGTAAAAAGGTGTTTTTTTGTGTTTCTGTTGTTACTGAGCCCACCGCTACTAGACTCAAACCTTTGAGACCTTTAACCGACTTTCTATGATCTGTATATGCTATTTTCATGGATTTATATTTCATGGATGGTTTTATTGATTCTTCATCTTCGAAATAAAATTATTGTGTACATTTGACATACATCATCGGTTCGAAGTTGAGCTCGGATTTTACAATTCTATGAATTTTCAAAGACCCAATATCCTCGCTGAGAGTGGAATACCAAGTAGTGGAATACAAAGCCTTGTTCGGAAATTCACAATACCTATTCATTCATAAAATCACGCCTTTATCCCTGATGGGGTAGGCAGAACAAAAACTACCTAAACAAAGGTCGTTCAGCCACGTCTGATAAGCTTTGAGGGTTATTAAAGATGATTATGTATATTGCTATAGTGACGTGTTGTCAGCCCATCGCCTAACTGAAACCCTCGAATCCCTCAGCTGGTTTTTTACAGCATGCCCGGGAGGAGATGCAGCTAGCGGCACATTCTATGTTTTTCTATCACTCCCAGTCCAGCATGGAAGTAAATTTCACAATATTATATGATAATTTCGTCATTAAACTTATCGTTTCTACACAGAGCGATATCGTCTCTCTTCGTCTCTACAAGGAAATGGTACATCCGTCTTTGGTAGAGACTTGCGGTCCGTTTTCCTGTGAAGGAAAGATTGTATGTATACTTACTTCCATATAATATTGTTGAATATTTATTTACAATACAATATACTATTTACATTGAAAGTGGTTAATACAACTAGTACCTGAAATGAAATACGAATATTTGTTATATTATAATAAATTAATAATTTGATGGGTAGGTATACATGAGCATTGAACACAGCTTTGAAAGTTTCATGGAATACCTTGATTGCATTCGCGTTCCGAGAAATTCCTCGATAGTTGTAAGGAGAATGTCAATAGGCATTTTCTGGTACTTCACACATTGACTTTCCAAGAGAATTTTCCAGATTCGAATCTGAATATTTTTAATTTTGACTGAAATCAAGTGATTATAACCAAACTGGGAAAATCTCATTATGTGACAAACTAATGAATATCAACTTTGTCCAATTGAAGCCTAATTCAAGTGAATGTTGCACTCACTTACATAAAGTCACGCTTTTATTTTTATTTTTTATTTTTTTATCTCTTACAGGGTTGGCAGAACGAAAAACTGACAAATATTGAGGACAGTTAAGATTTTAATGTGTATCGCTTTAAAGACAGGCTGCCTAAATTACAATACATCGTTACCGTTGAACCCCTTTTATAGTTGGTTTCTACAGCAGACCCGAGAGGAGAAGCAGCTGGCACATTCTATGTTTAGTTTGCTCCCAGTCCAGCATGGAAGACCTTGCACTTGCGAGGGCTAAGTATAGATCGTTCGAGAATCGGCACCTATAGATCTCCTACGCGCAGTCAAGGTTAAAAGCTGCGCGGGATGCGAAACTGACCCGTTTTTAGGTCAAGATCACGCGAGGGGTGAAGGGGGGAGAGCTGTCAAAGGGTGACAGATGACGTCACGCGCATGCGCTGGAAACAATTCCTGCACCTCAATGAATTACACATTTGACGTTGGCAATGAGACAGGGTTGGATGTTGCAACCTTGATGGGTACGTACTTATTGATTTGATTGTAAGGTTTCATTTAATGGATGCCCGGATGTAGTACTGGCCGGTCGGTCGATAGAGCAACGTTCTGAAACTTTCTCGAATTCTTCTAAGCTCTTATCCAAAGAGGATTACTAAGTACTGAGAAAATTTCCACCTTTATTTGAACCATAATTATCTTTTTTTTTCGTCATAAAAAAATAATAATATAATGTTTTGCCTGATTAAGGATAAGTAATAACAGTAATTATCCATATTTCTACTCAATATATTATACTGCTACAAACAGAAAACAACTTATCATAATATTTTTTATGAATATTTTGTTTTTATGCTAATAAATAACCCCACCTCAGTACGTGTGGAACTAAACAGACGCTACGAACTAATCCGTCTTCATTTATCAGAACTCACACCCTCACGACACCATAGAATAAAGAGGGTTCTGGAGTATGTTACCAGACTAATGGATTATAAAACCGCAGGCCCTAGTTCATGGTCGCACAGTGATTAATCATACATACATACAAAAATCACGCCTTTATCCCTAGAGGGGTAGGCAGAGCAAAAACGTCCTAAACAAAAGTCGTTCCGCCACGTCTGACAAGTTTTGAGGGTTATTACAGATGATAATGTATATTGCTATAGTGACAGGTTGTCAGCCCATCGTCTATAAATTGCAATACACTTAAACCCCCGAATCCCTTAGCTGGTTTTTACAGCATGCCCGGGAGGAGATGCAGCTGGCACATTCTATGTTTTTCTATCTCTCCCAGCCCAGCATGGAAGAAATCAATCAATCAATCTAAATCAGAGTATGTGTATTTAGTCATACACGCCTCAATTGCTTTACAGGTTAAGTAGATGCTCTTTAATAACTTGTAACTGCTAAATTTTACTGCTTCCGTGGTCTAGTGGTCTGAGCCATGGGCTCACGACCAGAGGTCCCGGGTTCGATTCCCGGCGGGGAACAATAAATTCTGTGTTGTTGTTTCTAGTTTGCAGGCTGATCACCTGATTGTCCGAAAACTAAGATGATCCATGCTAATATTAGATAGACAAATTATTTGGCTATCAAGTGATGGTAAGTTATGCAAATTATTCAAGTGCACCGCCCGCCCACCTGCAAATTAATGCACATGCAGATGTGCTGCACATACACCACTACCACCGCATCTACCCAACACATGTTTTGCCCCTCCACGGAGCATCATCGGGAGATAGACTGAAAGTTGTTCAGTTTCGTTGACTGAGCAACCCATCCATCAGTTTCTGGTACGCTGTCCCTTTCAACCCGTATATTTCGTATGATCTAAATGACTTTTTTTAATTAATTACAAATATTATTGCAATCGATTTAATAAGTAAAAATAAAAGGTCTTAAGAGACAATAAAATTATCGAAGTGAAATTGAGATATTGAAAATGAAGACATTTTTATGAAATGTCAAGGAGACATAGAGATTGCTTAAAATTCCTAGACGATTGTTGACCTTTCTTTGAAGAAATTCAGACATTTTCTTCGTAAATTGATCATCTGTCGATTAATAGCAGCTACTAGTACAGTAGGTATATACTGGTGCCAACGATTTCGATATTACCTAATTTTAATAATATCAATTAAATATACAAAATGACAGCTCACCAAAATTGAGAAATTCCGTAGAAATGCCCATCTCCAGTTCGTTTTCTATTCTAATAGTTCACTGTAGCGGAATTTTTAATTTCAACGAGATGAAAACCTGCACACGTAGCTCGAGTTCCAATAAAAAAGTAATACTAACTGTTTCCTGTTTCCGGTGTAGTGTATCGAAGCCTTGTACTAATGAGAAATGTTGGTTCTACTGATGCGAAATTGAGCCAGGTTAATGAGGAATTACATTGCAAAATTGTGGCATAAAAGAAGTAGGTACCATCTATTTTGACTTTTACAATATTGATGGGAAAACAGCATTACTAAGGTCCGTATTTATAAACAGCTCTCAAGTGTGACAGCGAGTTTTAGTTCGTATCAGAAATGTCATTTCAGTACAAAACGACCTGTCAAATCCATACTTAATATTGATGTCAAATTTGAGATCGCTTTATAAATACGAGCCTTAAATGTTTTTCATCTCTCTTTATCCGGCAGGTACCTATCACCACTTTGGATGATAATGATGATTATGTTCTGTTATCCTTCATCAGGGACACAGGGCTCGAAGAACGAATTTTAATTGCTCGCGCTCTTGCGGATCTCGCGTTAACTTCTAGGTCTTCCCAGCCGAGACTAGTTTTGATGCAACCTCTTTTTCAATAAGGTATATGCATTACTTTTTTTTAATTATCACTAAGAATTGTAGTCACCATACAAAAATAAATATGAAAAAAATACTCATTAGTTTACGAGTTATAATGCTTTAAATTCGTTGGTTAAAAAGAGTAATCCGAACTTTTATGTGACGTCGCATGACAGGAGCGCCATACTACTTCCATATAAAATTTCGTTTCGAAGAGAGAGATAGATAGACTAGCTTTATGATGGTATATCTCGTTGATTTTTGATCAATTTTATTTCTGTTTACACTGTTGTTATAATAATTTTCTATATTTTTTGTAAATAAGTTCAGATACGGTAATTATTTTGTAGGTATAAACTTTTTACCACCACCTTTAACCAAAAATGGAACAATAGCATCTTAAAAGTGTTGTCCATTACGTTTATAGCATTAAATTAAATAAAGAGGCTCATCCAAACTTTGGTGTACCTCAAGTTGAAACTCGATTTCCACGAACTTTTTTTTCCAGCCGCTAAACTGGTAAGAAAGTAATCAGGTCTTACAGATTCCTTTTTGTTGAGGAACGATAGAATAGGAATTGGAGAAAGTTCGGTCGAGGTAAGGGCAATGACTTTGATTAGGTAAGAGAAGTGTCTTACAGAGCAGTAGGTATTCAAAACACGGAAACCGTGATATTCCACCACCGGTCACCCATCCGTGTTCTATACACTCGGTATGACAATGAAATTGAACAACTTTTTATTTAAAAACAGAAAAACTCTTACAAACTGTCTGAGCCACGAGGACATTTTGTATGCATAAGTTTTTTTTAAAGTACGAGTAGGTACTTATCTATGAAATAATACCTATATATCTATGAAAGTTCTTCAACTGCGCACTGTCTCCAAAATAATCGTCTAACTATTGAAAAGGATAAACACACTAAACCAGCCAACGTTGTTAAAGGAAAAGTAAATAATGCTTGCCGCCGTGAATTTCCCGCGCGATTAGCTACATATTATTGAACGATGTACACAGAATAATGATGCGGTACAAACAGACAAACATACACAAATTAATCGCTATTTGTATCCGGTTGTAGGTGATGGCAATTGTTCCATTCAGCGTAACTATATTTGTTTTATCTCACGACTGCCGCTTGGCCATTTCTTACATGAACGTTGCCTTTGTGTGCGTAAGCTCCTATTTTTAGGCCCGTATTTATAATCAGCTCTCAAGAGTGACAGCGAGTTTGAGTTCGTATCAGAAATGTCATTCCAGTACAAAATTACCTGTCAAATCCGCACTCATTATTGCTCTCAATCTTGAGATCGCTTTATAAATACGAGCCTTAGTTACGCACACAAGAACGCGTGTCTCTACGCAACGCACAACCACAAGGTATGTTTTAATTACTTCCATGATGGACTGGGCGTAAATATTGATTGAAAACATAATTGAAAAACAGAATTTTCTAGCATTTCCCGGGCATGCAGATATCAATATATTGCATTTAGGCGATGATCTGATAGTCTTTCATACAATCAGAATACAGTTTTTAAAAATTACTTTCAATAATATGTTGCTGTTGACGCTCTGCCTGCCCCGAAAGTGATAAAGGCGTGATTATTTGTGTAAGGCAAAAATTCATCATATTTTGGTATCGTAACTAATTTAATAAGTTAAGATAATCTTCTTGCCAATGCCAAGTAAGTTTGCGAACACATAGAATTGCTAAGATCGCGTCAACTTTGCATCCCCATATAAAAGTTGCAAGGATCCAACGCTACATTGCCTTCCTCAATAATACGACCTTCGGGTCAAGATCGCGCCCGGGAACAACCTGAAACCGGGTCATAGTGGGTCATGACCAACACGGGAATACTGTACGACAAATATTTACATGAACGTGGCAAAAAAGGGAACTAATAATAGTCCTCCCAAACCGATTTTCAGTTATAGCGGCCAATCTCCCAGTAATCGGCCAACTGCGCGGGACTAGTTTTTAGTGCCCAATTGTTTGTACAACACACAAGTGCACTCTCCATTCCTTATCTCTTATGATGGGACAGATTGCACTGACACAACCAGATAGAAATCAGGCGCAGGACCAACTATTTACAAGTCCATCCGACAGCATGGATCATCTTACTTGTCAGACAATCAGGTGATCAGCCTGCAATGTCCTGACCAAACTAGAAACAACAACACAAAGTCATTGTCCCCCGCCGGGAATCGAACCCGGGACCTCCGGATGGTGAGCCCATGGCTCAGACGACTGGACCACGGAAGCAGTTAAACTGTTAACTAACGCCTCCAATGCAGCGATCCACACACGTTCATTTAAAAAATTGTCGTACTTGTAGCCCGGGAGAGCAAGGGATATGGACACGCAACTTGCGCGCGCACTTTACTGTTCTATATTTGAAATGACATTGAACTTCTATAACGGGAAGTTGATAATGAGGACTATGTTTTATCAGTTTTTTTTTTTCCGTTTGGTTTTATCTGTTACTGGCCATTTTTTATGCTTCAGTTTTATTTTGTCATTGTTCGACGCTAGTTTACATTTGTTTCTTTTATCTGTGTTAGTGGCCAGGTTTCATAACTTTTTTACAGTTTACTTTTATTTTATCTGTGTAAGTGGCCAGTTTTAATTTAGCTAAGTGAATTTCCTGCCGAGTTCAGTGTTGGAATAACTTGTTGGCAACAGGTCCCTTAACTCAATTGCGTGAACACAAGTACGTACTTCCAGTAACAGGGTTGAGACAATTTTGCATATTACGGTCAACCGCACTTAAGGTAGTTTATATTTACGGTATAAATTTAACTTAGAACCGTTTTTCATAGAATGAATTTACTGTGTATAGAAATAATAGAAATAGAAAAGAAATAAATATACTGAGCAATTTTTTGAACAATACTTTTTGCGCGAATTTTATTTTTATGACAAAGAGCTTTTACGTTTTCTTCTAAATCTGGTGCGATTGAGTGTAATACGCTAATTATATATTTTTATTGTAACTTTGCTTTAATGTGTAATTAATACTCTTAAAAGTATCTTTTAATAATAGTATATTTTAGATTGGAACGAGAAATTTTCAAAAGAGATTTAAGCTTATTAAACGCTTTTGTTGCTTTTAGATATGAGATTCTTTTCTTTGCGTTTCTTTGTATTTTCCTTTATGTACCAGTTATTTATTCAAGATCTTTTTTGAATTTAATGATAATTCAATTCTGTGTCTAAGCTTAAATAAAATATGCAAGAAAATTAAATAAAACATGTAATAATACTGAAAAGAGTTGCTACTTTTACAAAGAACTCCTTCTTGGAAATGAATCAAAAATTTATGGCTTCCCCACACCTATTTGTTTGTTCGATCACATTTGAAAAAAAATCAGATATTCACTATACACAAAGATAATAAAGACGGTACAAAAAAATCGGTACAACTAAATATTTTTTCGGCGAAAGGTATTAAGTGTCCATTTTCATTGTATTTTTTTCTCTGAACTCTAGGGTAAGCTACCTTACCAAGTATTACAGCACAATGGACTTAAAGACTTATAAACTGGCTTTAATTAATAACTTTTCACAGTTTCCATTAAAATGACTTAGCTATTTTATCTTTCGAGATAGTTTTTTTTTTTAATTATCGATTTAATAACAAAAGAGGGTATACTGGGTGGCGCAAAAGTAATGATCCGATGTTCTTTTGCTGTAACTTTTTTATTTAATAAAAATCTTTGGTATCATTCTAAGTCAAGTTATTTGCCTCAAACTATACCTATACCAAGGCTCTTAGGCTCGTATTTATAAAGCGATCTCAAGATTGAGAGCAATATTGAGTGCGGATTTGACAGGTAATCTTGTACTGGAATGACATTTCTGATTCGAATTCAAAGTCGCTGTCACTCTTGAGAGCTGATTATAAATACGGGCCTTAATTAGGTAAATTCAATATCAAAGGTAAATATCACACAAGATTTCCTTCAGTTTACTCTCAATTTGTAGTAAATCCACGCCTGAGTAAAGTTAAATTGATTTTGAAACTAATTTAACATGGAGTTAGTAAACTTCAAACACTATTTTGAATTGCATTTTATACAGTATCATTTTATTTTGCCTACTTGTTCTATGACTTTGAATTAAAATGTCATACTGGCATAAATGGAACATACAGATTTGACATTGATAAGATAATAAATATTTGAGTCGATTTATCATAAAATTATGATAAAAATAGTTATGTCAAATCAGCTCAAACTATATTTTGCTGGTTATAAATTATCTAGTAAGTAAACATCATCATCTTCCTTAGCGTTTTTCCCGTATTTCACGGGGTCGGCTACCTAATGTAGGGGATTGAAAGAGGGTACTGGTTTTTACACAGAGCGACTGCCATCTGACCTCCGCAACCCAGAAGGGAAACCAGACCCAATCCTAGATTAGGTTAAACACAACCTTTGAATTTCTTCGTCAGGTGTGTGCAGGTTTCCTCACGATGTGTTCCTTCACCATAAAAGCGTCGAATAAGCGTACATATGAAATTCGAAAACCGATAAACACTTTCGAACCACGACCATCCGGGCTTCTTTATCTAGTAAGTAAACAAATGTATAAATATTTTTTATACAGTCCGGTATGAAATTGCGACGTTATGTAATGGCACTTCTATCTTAATTGGCACGTAATTGACACTTGAAGGACAGTAAACCATATTACTGTTCCTTTATTGAATGAATTCTCTCATAAATAACGTTAGCCTGAAATCAAGAAATAAATCAAAATAAACTGTGCAAAGTATCTTACTGCTATTTCTAATGCTTTAAGGTCTACCATTCATTAGCAAATTGCTTGATTCCATTGCTGAAAGAATATTTAAAAGTAATATTAATTCAATTTAGATGCTGTTATAATTTACTAAACGTCTATACCACACCACGGGGCCAATGCACTCGATTCTGAAACGACTCAAAGTGACTTTAGATGTCACTTATTGCGTCTTTTGTGAAGCGTTTTTCATATTCCCATCTCGAATAAATGTCGTGATGAATATCATTAAAGTCACTTAAAAATAATAGTGATACAGCACTTTTGTTAAAATTTTAAATTAATAATACAAAATTGCATTGTGTTGTCGGTGACATTATTTTGAAAAGTTCTGCAATTTAATGAATTCTTCTGTCGTGTTAATGCTTTAATTGAATATGACTTTGCCACGACGAAAGATAGGTACCATTATGTGTACTACCATAAGTATCGTCCACTTAATCAAAACAATCAAACATAATATCTACTAGCTTTCTGTCATCGGTGTCACCCGCTGCAAAAAAAGTTTTACCGTGGGAAAGATGTACTTTCCCGTGGTAAAAAGTAGCCTATGTTACTCAAGGTGGACGTAGTTGTCTAATGGTGAAAGAAATTTTGAAAATGGTTCAGTAGTTTTTGAGTTAATTCGTTACAAACATACACACACACAAAAATACAAATCTTTCCTCTTTATAATATTAATATAGATATAGATATGCACTCTCGCTTAATATAATAGTACGGATAATCTAACACGTGCCGAAATCGTAACCTTTAGAACTAGACCACTTGAGTGTGTATAGAAAAGCTATTGACTTTCATTCTACCCTCTTGACATTTCCAAAAAATATTACGAACGCCTTATGAAGCAGAAAATGGAATGCGTATCCAATTCCAGAGTTATCGTATGTAAAAACAATATGCCTAGCTTTTGAAGGTCAACGCACTTAAGCTCTGCCACAGTAAAAGTAAAGAACAGTATAACTTCTACAATCAGTTATTTAATTAACTCTGTGGTCTAGAGGTTTAAGCGTTGGACTCGCGATCCGTGCGCAAAATTGATTACTTCGTGTTGTGAGGCAGTTCCCAATTTGTTTTGGAATATGCAGGCTGAATCACCTGACTGTCTGGTCAGACAAATAAAATGATGTTATTCTGGTCGCTATCTTTCTTTGATAGGGGTTATAACAAGAGCTACGTCCACTATTCAGACGTTTGTAAATAACTCTGACACACAATATATTATGTAATGAGCAGGTACAATAAATAACACTAGTTTTACTATTGTTTACCGGGTCTGATTTGATTATCTACACAATCCAATACCTACACGTAAATTGTTTACATTACTGTTTTTTTTTTCATTTCAAATCGATGCTAGAGATATACGAAGGAGAGTAGGATTTCAATATGTATAACGGCAGTTTCAGACGCTTGTTTTTACCGTCTCACTTACTAACACTGTGGTCATTCATACTCGATAACTTCTACTAAATCTTCCGTAATTTGATTTGAAATCAATTTATTAGAGACTCAGTGAATATCAAGAGAGACCGTGAAACTATCTGGGCACATAGTTAGGAAATTTAATGGAGATCTAATGACTCTTACTAACAAAGTAGAATGGAATTGTATCCGTCTAATAAAATAGGCATATTTTTCATTGGATTTACGAATTTTATACACATACACAGTTTTTTTTTATAAATTACGTAGATTTTAAAATTACCTTTACGGTTTACTTAGTAAATTATCCTTTTTCTAGTTAAAGAACATTAACATTTTAAACATTTACCTACATACCTATTTTGTTACACTTACATAGAGTAAGTAAGGAATGTGCTATAAGAATTTTCTATTTCACCTGTCCATCAAAACTGATAGAGTGTGGAAATTACATGAGAAATACCTGAATGAGACCCTGTATAGTGTATACTTTTTTCATTTATTTCATTTCATTTATTTATAAATTACACATTCAAGTACACAGTCTTAACAGGTTTGCACCCAATTAACTATGCTTAACACTAATATAAATTACCTAAGTACATAATTACATTTTTACAGTCAATATCAAATTGTTAGATAGAAATTAGAATCATGTCAAATTTTAAGAAGATTATCACAATTAAAATAATACAATAATAAAATAATACAAAAATAATCACTTAAAATAATCATTTGGGTCCAGTCACCAATTTCACAATAATAATATCAAGCTCAAGTCAAGCTTACCTACTTACTACACATTAGATAAAAAATGTTTAACCGTTATTCGTGCATAAATACTTTAATGTCGCTTCTGTGAATTTAGTCACTTACTTATTCATAGTATGTACAAACTACATAAAGTAAATACTTGTAGGAAGACGCATGTAGTAATCTGTATGGTCAAAAAAAAATTCCGACTATTTTTGTATGATTGTCAAAAAATTATGTGTAGTACCTAATGTACCTATCATAATCAAGTTACTTTTTAATGTAGTACACATTAAAAACAAATAAGGAACGAAAGAGAAAATACATACGTCAATTGTTCTTTGATGCTATCATATTATTATACTTTTGAAATATTAAAAACCGAAAAGTAAATCGCGCGGTTTAAAAAAAATTGGTAGGTTTTAACTTAACAAAAAAAAATTACTGTGTTCAAAGACAACCATATTGAGATTGATAACAATATGACAGGAAAATATTTCTATATTATCAAATTCCTAGTATCATTCACCTTACTCGTGCGCGTGTTCTCAAAGATATTGTTTTATTTGTTAGGGTTCTGTCTGTAATCGCAAAAATCCTAAGGTAACATAAATACACTTTCTTTGAAATTCATAATTCTTCATAGATTTTTCACGTGCGATTCCGGAAATGAAAAGATATAGCTACGTTTCCTATGTGCAATTGTGCATTCGTAGAACCATGTGTAGACAGTCTGCATAGATACAAAATCAGATTTTAGGGACCTGTCTGTATTCTGTCGAAATTTCGCATACCCATTTTACGTTTTTAGTGACTAGTTGTATATATGTTTTCGGTACATAAAAATATGTAATATGGTAATACCTACCAAATAACATACCTAATATATTGTCAAACATTTTTCTATAGGCACTTTTTCATTTGATGTGCCGCTATTTTAACCAACTAAACTATCCGTCTATAAATGTCTCGTTCGAAATTTCTGATTATTTTCAACGTCAAACCTACCTACACTCGTGGAATATTCGGGTTCTAATTTCATGTTTGAATTTACCCATTGCGTCCGCCATTTTGGACAATAATTACGTCATAATCATGTCATGCATCGAAGTAGGGTGTTGAATTTACTGTTAGTACGATACTATAATTGCTCCCATCAGAAAATAATTGCTACAGTGTTTTAAGTAATTTTGAAAATTGCTTTTACGAATACGGGTACCGATAGAAAAAAACTGTTTTTTATATATGAAGGAGGGAAGCAGACGAGCGGGCGGGTCACCTGATGGTAAGTAATCACCGCCGCCCATGGACACTTGCAACACCCGGGGGGTCACAAATGCGCTGCCGGCCTTTCAAGAAGGAAACAAGAAGCAAAAAGTAAAATATACTTATACAGTTTTACGAACAGACTCATAGCTTTGACAAACCTACCTATATACAAAATAAAATAATCTTATGCCAAATATTAATTATAGGATCAAATTTGATTTCTGTTAATATAATTTATACAACCCTACAAAATATAAGCTATACAATTTGGAACTTAGACATCAAATTTTAATAATCTTGAACAACATAAAATTATAAACAACATAAAAATCGGTGTAAAGGCACAATACTCCGCGAGTAAATATGGCCCTTTTTTTATAATATATTATTTGGGAGATGTCCTTCAAACCTCTGTCATAACATAATACAATACACACCGGCACATAGATAATAAATATTTCGTTGTATATTCCTAAAGGATCAGACCCTTTAGAGCTGTTGAAATGAAATATCAATTTAGGTATTTGAGTTGACAGTGACGAAAACGACACCTTTCAGGTAGAAATATTTGGGGGTGATTACAATGAAATATTATGAAAGGATTTAAAAAAAAAATATATATTTCTTTTTATTCTAGTGATCAGTCAGGATGTCCTTGAGATAAAAAAACAATAGGACTTTTAGGCTTGTATTTATAAAGCGATCTCAAAATTGAGAGCAATATTAAGTATGGATGTGACAGGTCGTTTTTTACTGAACTGACATTTCTGATACGAGCTCAAACTCGCTGTCACACTTGAGAGCTGATTGTCAATACGGGTCTTATAAATGGGCTACCTTATGAGATATTATAGATAGGATGTTTTTAAAGTTCATAATGTTTTTATAAAAATACTTTAATTTTTGACGAACAAATTATACACAATGTTCATTTAATTGCGTGCGCTCAGGGGGTGTATAACGATAAAGGAATACATAAAAAATATTTAAAACTACTTAAGAAATATTTTTCCGTTCAAAATAACAACTTCAATCAGTTAATTTTGTATGGTGATGTAAAAAAAATCTTTCTTATATTTTTTTCAATATATCATACCTATTAAAATACCTTCTAAAGCTATGTCACACAATTAAATTAACACCCTGCATAGAACACCCTATAGCTCTTGTGTCGGTGACTTCCCGATGTTCCCACATTCCTCAGCCGACTGGACGCTGATAAACCCCTTCCAGACCACTGGTCTTCCACAATGACCTCAATTCTGTCAGGCACCACTCGGTTAACACGTGTTGTTAGGTAGGTATTACAGTGGAACACCAAAGTTGATGTTTGTTAATTTATCACTTTGTGAGATTTTCCCCAGTTTAGTGAGGACAATGCAGGCTGAATCAACCGATTGTCCGAAAAGAAAAAGGATTCCGTGCTTCGGAGGGCACGGTCGTTGTCTTTGATAGTGGTCGTTACACAAACCATGTCAGAGGCCATGTAAGAGGGTTTACAAAGTCTGACACCAGGGTTTACCGGGTCGATCGACTCGAAACCCAATCGACAAGAGGAAGAAGTTCCTTGAGAAAAGTTGTTCAGTTTCATGGGTAGGTTTACACTCTTAAATTAAGTCAGCTATGTTTTCAACACCTTATGTTTATCGTTACGTAGTTCTGGATACATTTTCACTACACTTTTGTTTCCAAGGTGTCTGAAAGCAGAAAGTGCTGAAAACGGTGGCTGAAAACCACTCTTACCTTTGTCAATCCCTTGAGCCGGGTTGCCGACCTCGACACAAAAACACGATAGAGCCTAACCTCACCAGTGCCCGGCCCGTTCAGCAATATCTGCTGAATATTAAAATCTGTGATATTTACACGATAGAATTCCAGTCGTTCCAATCCGAATGGTGTCAGCTGATCCAATAGTTTTGCACAGGATTTCATAGGTAGAGTCACCATTCATTCCTCCACTCACCACCTTCATTCTTCGTGTACATGTAAAAAAGAACAGCATTTTTTTGTTTATTACTTATATTGTTAAAAACGCAAGCTGTGTACGCACGCACGAGTGTTGATAGGGCCCATAGAGTTAGGACAGTGACACAGACTGTGATGTTTCTTATTCTGGTGACGAACAGGTTGAGTAGACATTCCGTTACACTCTTTTTGATGCCTCAACGCGTTGTGTTGGGAGCTTTTTCTTCGCCCTTTGAACGCACGAGTGGTGATAAGGCCCATAGAGCAAAGACTGCGATGATTCTTATTCAAGTGACGTATAGGTTGAGTAGACATTCCGTTAAACTATTTTTGATGTTTCATGACGTGTTCTTTGCCCTTTGAACGCACAAGTGATAGGGCCCAAGGAGCGAGGACTGCGATGATTCTTATTCAAGTGACGTACAGGTAGGCATTTCGTTACACTCTTTTTAATGCCTCAACGCGTTGTGTCAGAAGCTATATAATTATTTCGCTCTTTAAACGCACAAGTAGTGATAGGGTTCATAGAGCGAGGGCTGCGATGATATTTTTAACTTATCTATAAATTCATTGCGTAAAAACTATACCTAGAATAAAAACATAATTATTTTATGCGCGTACCTAACTTACCTATTTAAAGCGAAAATGGCCAGTTTCTAAGTGCGAACATTAAATCTGATGCTAAGTGTTGAAAGTCGAAGCTTACTTAGTGTTAACGAGCTCATGCTGTTAATGGTTACTGTAAATGTAAATATTATATAACATGTTTCTCAACCCCTGTGGTGTTCAGTTAGCAAACACTTCTCGCAGCGAAAGTGTCTAAAAACTTAGGGCAGCAACCAGCAACACACGTGCGTAACGTTCGGCGCCGAAGATTCCGTTTAACACGGCGTATTTTTGCGATGATCCTTGCTAGTAGGAAGGCTATGTTAATTAGTCAGTCCTGTACCTGATTTCTCTCTGGTCGTGTCATAGAGTTTGAGGAGTTACAGAGTTGGGAGGCCTATTCCAAAGAATTTATGCTACAAAATAAAACCAATACTCGTATTTAAACGTACAAGGGCAGCATGTGATAAATAATTCATAGTTTAACAGTAACGAAGGTACATTTATCCACCATGAATAAGCAAAACACTTCACTAACAAAAACAAGTATAAATGATGAACTAGATTGATTGATTGTAATTGATTGAATAATTGATTGTACTGTAATTCTAGTTTATCTGTTTTGAAACTACAAACTCTTGTATTACCCCGTGAGTAGTGTAGTTGACTGTGCATAGACTTACTATAGTCATAAGTACCACTTTATTGTAATATTTTGTACACAGTTGTTTACTGTTCCAAATAAACAAAATAAAATAAAATAAAACTAGAATTGGCGTTGCCAGACGCAACCTGACTTGAAGGATGTTACGACCTTGTAAAGGTCACCATCATAACTCCCGTAATGTGGTTTTACTGGCCGGGTTGGATGACATAATGTTTACATACATAACGGCCATGAGACACTCCCACATCACATGATAGAGTTGTGCGAGCCCGTACGTCGCAGAATGTCCCTTTCGCAAAATGTTCGTTTGCAAATTGTCCCTTCTAGAAATAGATACCACAGGAAAGCCATGCAAGTGTATGGAAGTAAATACAATGGAAAATTGCGATGGATGGCACTAGATATAAACACGATTGTATTATTTTTACATACACAGGTCCAAGAGATTGCTTTTAATGGGTGTACTTTGTGATTTTTCTATGTAGTTTACGAGGCGAGTTGTAGAGTAGATTTAAGAAATGAAAAAACGGTTGAATTAAAAAAAGAACCGTCCTGACTTTATGAAGTTCACTTCAATACAAAAGGGCTGTGTATTGTTGTAGCTGTCAATTACAAACTGTCGGATGTCCTACAGTATAACCTGGCATTGACTGTTATAATCAATTTTTTATCACTTCCATTCTATCATGGTAAAAGCTGGTTTAAAATAAAATTGGATCTCACAAAGTCAATGTATATACTGAGGGTCGTAACTCACATCCACCCCAATAAGCATTAAAGCTCGGGGCGGTTAGTAAAATTGCCAGACCGCGTTTTTGCGCCGTATTTTTATATTTATTTACACATTATATTACTACTATTGCTCAGTGCTTTCAATCAACTATGTAAAAACTTGTGTTAAATATTCTGTGAAACTGAAATTTTACGTTTTAATTAATTGTATTTACATGTAAACAACTGTTATATTTTGTTTGCAGTTTGATTCAGAAACCAGAATTCGGTTATATGCTGAAACTCTCATACTACCTACTCATTATATTAACACAATAATGTTCGCAATAACAGCTCTCATAATGATTTTGTATCACACCTACGTAGACAGGTATAGGGTTGGCATATTATGTCACTCAGTCTATTAATTAATTTTGACTGTCAATAAGTAGTACTCGTGACTTACATGCTAGGATTGTAGCTAAGTATTAAATACTAGATTTCCGCCCCGCGATTTCACCCGCGGCTTACTGAGTTTTCCCATGGGAACAGGCATTTTCCCGGGGTTAAAAGTAGCCTATGGGTTAATCCAGCTACCCCCATACCAAATTTTAATAAAATCGCTTCAGCCGTTTAGACGTGAAAGAATAACAAACATCAATACTTACAAACTTTCGCGTTTATAATATTATTAGGATAATCGCCTTCCTTACCCATTGCTTTTACCAGCCCTAAGATTTTCTATCATTCTTCCTCTTCTGTGGAGGCCACGTGATACGAAATAACATTTTTTTTTAACATCATATAGGGGATAATAGGAGAAAAAAGAGGAAGGGGAAGACCATACCTTGACCAAGTTAAAGAGAAGGTGGATGTCAAGTCGTATCAGAGGTGAAATCATTGGCAGAAGACAGAGAAAGTAGGCAATTACTCCACCGATAAGTGCCTATAGCAGATAGAGAAGAAGCAGATTTTCAATTTTTGGCGCTTTACTTAAACCTGTGTCAACCCTTACGCGCAACCAAGTTTAGCTACCTTTGAAATCGTTGTGTGTTTGCGGTCGTATTGGTTTTCATGAAACCAAAATATGGTTTTGTGTTTTTTCTAATTAAATAAAGTCAAAGCAACCACATCAAAACAAGCTACCTACGTACCTACACTAATTAATGTGAGTTTGTGCATTTCAATTTAGAAGAATGTTCTTTTATGTTATTTTTGTGAGTAGGAGTAGTACTATTATATATTCTGTGGTAGGAGTTACTCACAGGAGGCACGGCACACACACTAGGATTTAAAACTTAATATTTAAAACTTAAAAATATTAAACTATATCAATAAGGACTTGTATTCAGATGGCGATATTCGGAACTAAAATTTGCCTATGGTTACACTGACAGCGATTAAAGCCATGACAGCTATATAGTGGCGACTCATGACAGCAGCTGACACTGATTATGTAATGCTTCCCAAAAGTAATCATGTAAGAATGAGGAGGAAAACTGCCTTTTTCTCCCGCTAGGTGTCGCATGGGCGACTGTACCTTGAGAACTGTCAAATTGTACCAACTTTTGTAAACAAATTGAATATTTTTAGAATATTATCAGTAAATGCCACAATGCAGTGCATTTAATTGCAAAAATAGGGGAATTCATTTGTTTTCCAAAGATTACAAATAAAGAAAACAGTGAGAGACAGTGGGAAAAAAAATTACGTATTAAAAACTTCAATGCAAGTGATGCAAGTTGAATGTGTTCAGCGCATTACAAAGAAAGTGATTATATTGAAAAAAATATCGTTTATATTAAAAAAACTGATAAAATCGCAATACACATGTGACATTGACACGAAATAAGGTACAGTCGCCCAGAGCGCCATCTGTATTTAGCTTTTAGTTTGGCTCCTCATTTGTTTCGTTCGAACAATATCATTTCCAACTTAGTTCACGCCACCCGAATATATAATACCTATGACAATATCTACGAGTAGGTATAATGATTATCTCAAATCAAATGTGTCTGTCTACAGCTTGCTTCAATGTATCAATCAATATACAACGCACATTCTGTACTATGCACAATATAATCAATCAAGGGTATAGTAATAACTAATTGTCCGTAGATCGGTTGTCGATTAGCCCAAGACAAAGACCATTGTGCTGTGATTAGTTGCAGCTGCAATCACTGTCGGATGAGTCTGGGGATGTATAGAGATATTTTCTAGATTAAACAACAAATAAATATAGTTATAAAAACAGTCATTCATAGCTGCACTAAAGTTACACTTTCAAGCTGGCCTGTCAGTGGTTAAAAACATACTTAAAATGCTTCTATTCCCGGTTATACTAAAAAAAAATTTGGGACTCCATGGTTTCAGAGTAGGTATTGGAATTTAAGTAGCCGATGGACTGACAACTCGCCCCAACAACAATTGATAAACAACGCTGAAAAGACGTGTCGAAGACTATTTTATTAGCCGTTGATAGTTTACCAAACCTATAAGGGATATAAACATGATTAATCTGTATTTTCATGTATTTATGTTAACTAACTCTAAAGTCAACATAAACTAGAGAGTAATTATGATGTATGTCTGTTTCTACAACGGACTACCTATCTTACCTATACATATCTACATACATTATAGATATAGGTAGTCATAATTATCAGACATAAGGTTAAATCGGCCTTTGTTATGAAGTTAAAGCTATTCCTAACCCAAAAGGATAAGTCCTTCCATTAAGGGCCTTTTACTCAACGAAACTAATGCTCAAAAAAAATGTACTGAAATCTAGCCTCCATTTATACTGTCTGACAGTAATATAACAGGCATTTTTCAGTCTAGTCACATTCAAATAACATTATGTAAATGAAAGGTTGCCTACATTTCGTGGAAGCAAATAAAGTAGGGAAGGTAGAATTTAATTGCGGAAATGAATTTATTACAATAAATACAGACGAAAACTTGTTCATAAAAGTCGTTTTTAATATGAGAAAAGCGAGTTCTTATTACGCTTATTTTTTGTGATGTTCACCACCTTCGCTTACGTAACCTTGAAAATAATGTCGAAATTCATAAATATACCGGGTGTAGTTGCTCACTCAACGAAACTAACAACTTTCAACAGGAAATTCTTTTAGGAAATTATAAAAAAATGATTTTTCCATATAAATTGTCTAATTGAGGACGTCATTTTATATGTGAAAGTAAGAAAAAAAAACATTTTCTGAAAGGATTTTCTGGTGCAAGTTGTTCAGTTTCGTTGACTGTGCAACCCCACATCGGCGGAATAATTTCACACTCGATTAACTCCCTTAACTCCCTCCCTGTTTACGGAAGTCAAGATTGTAAATATTTTTCGTTCAAGAAATAAAATAAAACAGACTCCATACCTGAAGTTATAACTTGGAAACGACTATGAATAGTGAATTAAAGAATCACAATTCTAATAGTGAAAAAAGCATTTATTGTGGTCTTTATCAACAGGTGGCGCTACTAGTATTGCGGGATAAAACCGTCGCTAGAAACCAAAAATAGTCTTCCTAAGCTTACCCTACTTTCTATTATAAGACAATATCATTAATCTTATTAACTGTTCCGGCAAGGTGGTCTAAAAAAAGAACAATTGATGTACCGGCTGTTTCTTTCCATTCCTCTCTTACTAGTGAATCTGTGGACTGATTTCGTTCTTGGCGATTACCGTGTAAAAAAAATAGCACACCAAAATTTTGAATGTGAACTTTCCCATCAAACCAACGCATCAAACTGAACGACTTTCACCAAGGAACATATCTCGGAATTTGAAAAAAAATAACGATTGACCTCCCATACAAAATGACTCCAGAGCGGTTGACAAAATTGGGTGAAATTGAAATCATTCGACAAATTTTGAGGGTGAGTTCAGGCCACGAAACTGAACAACTTTCCCTATGGAACATATGGAACATAGGCCATCAGACTGAGAATTTTAGTCTTTAATAGTGAAGTCAGTCAGCTGACGGGGCCGTTTGTATGGGAGGTCGAAATTTTATATATAGGTATATTATATATATTATATTTTTTAGGTCTGACGTCCTAATGTTCCACTGACAAACTGAACAGTTTCATGAACTGAACTCACCCTCAAAGTTTGTCGAAATCATCGACAAACTTTGAGGTCGAGTTCAGTCTGTTTCACCCTGTAATCTCTACGTTACGGTTCAAAGTCCTAATATGGTGACAATAAACACACACGAATATGTTTAGTGAGGCTTAAGCGATAATTTCATTTGGTCTGCAGTCTCAAAGTTCATTGACCCTCATTCGAACAGAGTGTTTCGTGATGAGGCGTAAAATTTTATTCAGTAGGCCTCACACCGTGCGATATTTTCCAGGTCAACGAACTTTTGACAGCCAGGATTACCATTTGAAAGGTACCGCACCGTATCTTTTGCGAGAAAGATTTTTAGAACATTAACATGACGTTTTAGTTTTAATATCTCACTTGGAAAGTTTTTATATACTAAAATATTTTAGCGTCTTTGATATAATAAATTTTTGATAAAATTTATCACTCAAAGAAAATTTTTAAGTTTTGAGAATTTTGAAATTTGTTGAGGATGACATAACTTGTACGTAGTATAATATCATGTTACTCTATGATAACACTAATAAAATAACTGTTAGGAATTTAAAAGTTAATGATGATCAGAAACAAAATATAACAGTATAAACATTATTTTATAGTAATGTATTCGATTTTATTTAATTATATAACTCAAAGTGCCGAAAACCTATGCGACTGTAACCACCTACGTGCTTCTTACAACAAAAAGAACATACCCACCTACAGACTACCTTTTCTATCACAGAATTTTTCGCTATTCAACACCTATACACCTTCACAATAAGACAAGACATCGTGGGTTCCATTATAGGTATTTATTAAATTGATTGTATAAGCTGTTATTTTCATAAATTCCAAATAAATTTTTATGCATAAACTGCTACTAATTTATAATATTTAAAGTTCCAGTTAATTGTATTATATTTATTGCAAACTCTTTTCACAAACAGTCTACTATACTACCTAAACGGCATTTCAAATCAAACAAGCTACGAAAGGTCTACGACGACTGTCTACGGCGTAGACTCTACGCGGCGGCTGGCTACGGTTAGCTACGGCATAGTACGTAACAGCTGTTTTCCCCCAATGCTCACCACATCAGTCTCTTTCAACCAACCCGCTTGTTTTATTATTTTGACTTTCCTGTGACCTAGCAATTTCTACCAGGCAACCTTTGGGTTTAGTAATTGGGTACTTGACTGGGTAGCTTAAAATAATCAAAACGTTTATACTTAAAACTGATGGCTAAAAATATTGTGGATTTCATTCATCATTTAAAAAAAATCACATTTAGATTTTAATAATCGAGTTAAAAGTATATAAGTTATTGATTTGAGTAGTCAATATTTAGCGTTTTTGACATTTCATAAAAAGTTGCTGATTTGACTAGTTGGAAAGTAGCCAATTGTACATGCAGAAAGCGGGATAGTGCATATTACTACATATAATACTACATTGACCAACAATGTTTCCACAAATTTGATTGTCTATTGTACCTACTGCCAGCATGTTACGAACCTTTTTCTAAAAAAAAACTTAAATTCTATTCTAATAAATATTCCCATGTGAGTTAAAACATCTGTAACACAACGTCGCAGTTCATATTCATTTATAATTAACCTGTCAATAGTATGCACTAAATTAAATACCCTGTCAATTTAGTTCAACTTGGGTTTGTTAATTATACCTATAACTAATATCATATCCATCCATACTTACAAATTTCGCATTTATAATATTATTATTAGGATTGCAAATTCTTTGTTGGATATCGTGTGAGTCAAAACATCTGTAACACAACGTCGCAGTTCATATTCATTTTAAATCAATGCCGACATGTCAATTTATGCAGTAATTAATGGGTGTAAATAGAGTTCAACTTGGGTTTGATATTTACCTATCCTATATTGTATTTTACATACATACATACATAAAATCACGCCTTTATCCCTAATGGGGTAGACAGGGTGAAAACGACTCAAAGATCGTTCCGCCACGTCTGACATGCTTTGAGGGTTATTACAGATGATTATGTATATTGCTATAGTGATGGGTTGTCAGCCCATCGCCTAAATTGCAATACACTGAAACCCTTGATTCCCTTAACTGATTTTTACAGCATGCACGGGAGGAGATGCAGCTGGCACATTCTACGTTTTTCTATCACTCCCAGTCCAGCATGGAAGCAATATTATTTATTTGTATTTTACATTCTTGATATACGTGCTACCAAGACAGAGGCGCAGGTTCGAATCCTGCCCGAGGTTCGTGGCCCGAGTCGAATTTATTATTTTCTTTCTTTCATATTTACCGTAGGAAGCGTTTTACGACAATATCAATTTTCTTTTCTTTCTTAACATCCCACAAAACTAAAATGCGAATGTTTGCATTTCTTTGTCATGTGTTCTGTTCACCCATCATAAGATGCATCAAAATCAAACTTAGCACACAATTATAGGATGACGATTTTAACAAATAGCAGATTACTAATCCGTTACACAGGACATTGTGCTCGGTAGCTCAGATAGTTAAGAGCGTTGGGACGGTATTCCAAATGCTGTCCGTGGTTAATTTTGTTATGTGTTAAATCTCATATTTTTAGAATAATTTTATCCCGAAAAGGTGAAAGAAACGAATTCGAAGTTAAAACCAAGCAAAAAAAATGTTAACACCGCGAACAAAAAAAAAACTATTAACAATTACTTATAATGAAAGTGTTGCCTGGACTCTTAATAAGAAGTTACAGGTTCTCTCTGTGGCTTGAATTTTGAAAGACATCAGTATTTCTTAATTTTTCACCTCATTTTGCATTTTGAAATTTAAAAAGTTTGTAATGTCGCGGTGAAAGCCCTCAAGAGGGGTGTGTCGAGACGACTCTTATTTATGTGTTATTTTATTATATCAAGTACCACAACAAGTGGCTAACAAGGGTCGAAGTTAAACAGTTCATTAAGTGCTCATTTATGTGAGACTGAAGTCTGGTTTAGAAATAAAAATTAATGATGTGAAAATGTTTTACAACGGGATGTTTCGCCTTTTCACACGGTTACCTACGCTTAACTAAACTACAATTCAAATTTATATAAAATTCTGTGAAAAGTTTGGTTGGTTTGGTAGAGATATTTAATACATAGACCAGCTCTTGACACTGACAGCGAGTTTCAGTTCGTATCAGAAATGTAATTTCAGTACAAAACATCCTGTAGAATCCAATTTAATTGCTCTCAAATTGAGATGGTTTAATATATACAAGCCATGCAGTCGAAAAATTGATCCTCCTTTTTTTGAAGTCGGTAAAAAAGACTCCAAAAGTATAGAGTATACATGTGTATACGTTGGATCGTGCCGCAAATAGCCGGTGGCTGTGCTCAGGTGGTGCCCAATGAATTCTGTACACGTCGCTGCCCCGACGTACTGATCCACGCACACACATTAAATACATACATCTAGCCCCGCCTTTATCCCTTACGGGATGAGCAGAGTGTAAAAGTCTAGTAAGCGTTTTCGACAAATATTGAAGGCAATTTAGATTGTTATCGCTATAACGAGGTTGTCAGGCCATCGCCTAAATTACAGTACACTCGAATCATGCCTTTCTAGCACTTTTTATGTTTACGCTCCCACTTCATAATGTAAAGGGTAAAAATGCTACTTGATGCCTAATGAATTCTGCACACGTCGCTGCCAACGCGAACTGATCCACGGGCACACATTATTGAATACATACCTACATAATAGCCACGCTTGTATTCCTTACGGAGTAGATAGAGCGTCGATGACCTTAGGGCTCCTACACACTATGCCGCCGGCAAGGCCGCGCGGCTTGTGCGGCCC
This sequence comes from Scrobipalpa atriplicella, assembly GCA_029255725.1. Taxonomy (NCBI): domain Eukaryota; kingdom Metazoa; phylum Arthropoda; class Insecta; order Lepidoptera; family Gelechiidae; genus Scrobipalpa; species Scrobipalpa atriplicella. The sequence goes on from JARACY010000056.1 coordinate 28,478, forward strand.
GCCGGCAATGCTGCCGGCATAGTGTGTAGGAGCCTTTATAACAGGGCGTATCGTTTGACAAGGTTTGGGGGTTATTTTTAGACAGAACGAACTGTGTACTACATACTTTCTGTAGTGCTAAATAATGTTGTCAGCTTTTCTCATCCCTCGTCAGTCTCCGTTTTTTGATTCCTGCAGTATGCCCTTGAAGATTAGCAGCTAGAACATTCTTTATTTTTCTATCACTCCCAGTCCAGCATGAAAGATTGAAAAAGCTACCAGATTCCTCTGAGGTGATGCCTAATGAATTCTGCACACGTCGCTGCCAACGCGAACTGATCCACACACACACATTATTGAATACTTTGTCTGAGTTAGCCGCGTTAAGAATACCACAATAAGTGAGATAAACTTCGCAAAAGATTTTATATAAAAAACACACTCTTCAGAAATAGACCTCAAGTGAATTCCCCGAATTATTGTAGGTAAGGTTAGTGCACTTTTTTTGTGTTAGAGATTATTTAGTTTCTACTTATTTCTTCATGAAGTTTTCTCTTTACTCTTCGGTCTATAAGACCAGATGATTAGGGCCACTTACAGGAGGTGATTCGACCCCTGACCGAAGGGTAAACTTAGACCATTTATCTTCCTAGGCTGTCTGGAGCTATTACTCAGACCACTTTGGTAGAAACCCTAAACTTGGACTGATACAGGGTGAACAAGACAAGTTTACGATGAATAACTGATGTATTTTATAATGGTGCAGTCAGTTTCGGCAACTGCCTCCGTGGTCTAGTGGTCTGAGCCATGGGCTCTCGATCCGGAGGTCCTGGGATCAATTCCCAGGGGGGGGACAATGCAAGCTGGATCCACCTGATTGTCTGTCAAGTAAACGAATTCCGTGCTTCGGAGGGCACGTGCAGCCATCACTCCCGGACACTGTTTCTAATAGTGGTCGTTACAGGTCGATGATGCTCCACGTCCGTAGGACCTACTACTTAAACCTACACGTGACCCCGGGCGGTGCCAAGAGTGCAACATAACTGGCTGCTGCACTTTCCTCTGGATCTTGCAGCAAATAAATACAGTACGATATTCTTTTTTCTTAAACGTATGAAATCCGGGCTTTCTATACAATTCTCAAAATTATCCATTGAAAACTAGGTAAAAAAACACTTTTATAACACATTTGCTCGTAAAAGGTCTCTTATTACACCAATTTCAATATTGTATTGTATCTTATTACGTACTTGTGCGTAATCGTAATGTAAAATGCACGAGTGCTGTAAGACACACGAGTTTTTTTTTAATTAGGTAAAACGCACTTATATCGTAATGTACTATTAATATAGTAATGTCTATTTCTACATTACAACACTTGCCCCTATTCAATAACCCAGTTTCTAAAGTTCGTTTTAATCTAGAGAAAGCTCAGAAGTACTTAAGTCTACCTTAGGCCGCGTTCATGATCATCTAAGTTTCTCCATTACCTACTTCTGCTTTTGTTGACGTCACCTGTGACAAATGTATAAAGTTTTTTATTTCTTCTCACTGTTTCATTTTCCGTTTACAGGTTTGGCTAAAATTGAAAATGCTTGGGCTGAAATGTGTCTAATAAGATGCACAACGAAATCGAGGTCGATTTTATTAGGCGTGTGCAGTTTTTTAATTATAATTAGTATTTTGAACAGAGTAGTCGATCAAAAAATGCCTTTTTTGCGATCCAGCAAACCTAATGTAGTCTCTGCAGTATAGGTATACTCGTAGGTTTAATGCATTTGCTAGCTTGAGAACTTATCACGAATTTGCTTTTCTAATAACGTTATCACCTTTATCTACTATCATAGAGTAATGTTCGAATTATAAACGTCAAAACGAATTTGTATTGACGTACTTTACAAACAGTATGCTGAAAAAATTAAAAAGTTTACTTTTCGTTGCACCTTCTCCATACAAATTCTAACAAAGATGCAACGAAAAGTAAAATGTACATAGGCATGGAAGTAAGGGAAGGAACAAATGCACAATCGATATCAACTTAATGCACAATCGATACCAAAAACCATGTATCCAGTTATAAATTAAAACTAAACAGCCCACGTAAGGCCCACAGCGCATGCGCGACACATGTCAAAGAGGCAAATGGCGCCACTTAATTATTGTGTGTATGAATAGAAATAATTAATTTCGCGGAAAATTATTTTAAATTATTTATTTTGTGCCTAAAAATATGTGATAGTACCAAAAGAAGATATTTAATACTTAAATAAATGAGTGTGTGTGTGTGTGACGGAAATGTATTGCACATTTAATCATATACCAACAAAGTTTAGGAAAACATTGGGATAGTTCGCTTTCGGAAAACCTGTAAGTAAATTCATTTTCAATGTATTCAAGTAGATAAAATAGTGTATGAAGCTGCACATAATTAGGTATTACAATGCTCGTTACTATTTTGAAATTCGCTGCGCTCATTTCAAAAAACACACTCGCATTGTAAAACCCTTCGTTATGTAGGAGCTTCATAAACTACTATTAATTTTCAATTTGATGAGAGCCTGCAATTTTTTTAGTTTATTTTCCAATTAGGTTGGTCTTCAATTAATTAGATATACTTACTATAGTAGTTTATAAGTTTATATTCTGGGAAAGCTTTGCAGTTCCAAGAACACAACAAATTTTCCAAAACAGTTAAACCAAAAACCCTGTATTTATATTTATTTTACTCTATACTAAGTATATTGTCTACAATTTCAAAACACAAAAGAATAAGATCCCAAAGACAAATTTATCTGTTATCCCAATTTCGTATCACATTACACATTTTTACCACTCATTTTATTTTTTATGCCATGAGGTTAATACCGAGCCTACACTAATACCACACATAATGCGTTCCTAACGTGCTTCGTGTAGGGATTTATGAAAGTGATTTTATCATTTTGTTAATGTTGGTATCATGTTCTATTATGTCGTCTTTGGAATTATTTGTTTACACTCGCCAAATGATGCGAATATTCATTAGAATAGTCCTTGCTCAAACAAATCGGATATAATATAATATATTTTGTAGTAACTACTTTCATATAGCATGGAGTTATTACTGTGGTAAAGATTCATAATATGAATAGGAATTAATATTTTTACTATTTATTAATGAGGATCTGATGTAAGTGGACACAGTTATTTCTATGACGTCGGACTCCGGTGGTGTCCTTGATATAATATGTGGAATTTGTTACAATTACTTAGATTTGTTAAACCCTTCAAATGACATTAATCATTAAATTATCGAAAGGCCAACAATAATAAAGTAGTTTAAGCTACAATTTTACAAACTTTAATATTATTATGTTAGCGTACAAAATATTAATGAAAGTTATACTAAATCATATCTGTTTAAATTATAGGCAAGGCTGTTTGCTAGGCTGCGTATGAATATTATAATATTCATAATCAAAAGTGAATTAGAGGAGAAACTTTATGAATAATAAATGAATTGAGAAATATAACTACTATTTTTGATACTGCATTTTCTTTTACTATTAAAAAAGGTCGTACATCGACTTTAGTGTTGTAACCTTTACTAACTACAAGTCCTTTTGAATTATTTAATTAATTTACTAGGTGGTAAATCTGTTAAATAATGTTTGCGAAGTATAAAACCATTAAACATTATGCCCACCTCATGAGACGTGATTGTTGTACTACGTGTCAAATCAGTCCAATAGTTTTTCAGCTGCGCCACAACGCCAATAATTTTATTTTGATAACTTTTGGTGAAATAAAGAATACCAACCTAATTTCCTTTCAAATATTAAAATAACTTTTAACCCTTAAATGCGCCACATTTTAGATTTATTTGATTTTAATTTATGTTACGTATTGCAATGAAAGTGTTAGCGGAAAAATAACGAAAAAAATATTTAATTATATTTTAATTGTTTTTCAAGCAAAAAACTAAGTGTTGCAGATCTGCAACAAGGCGCACTTAGCGCGTAATAAATTAAGGTACATGGAAAAATGCAACTAGTAATAATTAATTGTTTTCAAAAAAAATTAATTTGTAATACATTTTAGTAATGTGATATTTTATTAAAACAGTTTGTACTGCTTACTAAAACTTAGGAAAATACCACATTTTATACAAATAGTATGTGAACCTATGCAAGAAGTAAACTACACCTTCCACGATCTGACCATACAGACAGGCCAACGGGCTAAGTACTTATCAGCTGAGATCAGCTGCTAGACCGAAGATGAAGATTTACCAATGGTGGATCATCTTCATTTTTTTCTGATGTGTCTTCTACCAGTGGTGGGTCTAAGACACCCTAATTTTATCTTGCTTCTCTTCGTTCTGACAATTATTTCTCCGGAAAACTGCGCTTATTTTCCTGAAAAGTTTCAGGTTCCTCCTCACATTTACTACTGCTATGTTCTAGGTCATCTTTAAAAACAATTCCAGCCTTCAAATGACATCAATTTTGAAGATATCATAATAGAAGATGGGCGGGTTAATTCCTATAAGTAAATACATTTTTCATGTCCAGAATGCGCAATGTTGCAGATCTGCAACAGATATATAAAAGGCAATTTCACAAGTGTGTGTTATTTAATTTTATAAAATTATGTAATTATTTGAAATTTGAATGTATTATTGATATGTGTGATTTTTAACAATGCCTTACCTTAAGAATTAAATAATAAAATTAGAGATCAAATTCGCACATAAATCGACACCTATAATCGTTTTGTTTACTACCCTCCAATTGGTTGATAAACATGATTTTTTAAATAAATATTGTTTTCAATATCTGTATTTATGTTTTAACTACTAATTTAAAGTAGATTTTATCAAAAATATTTGATATCGGGGGTTTTATAGCGTAAATATTCAAGTGTTGTAGAACTACAACACAGCGCATTTAAGGGTTAAATAAGAACCAATAAAAGCTACTTTCGAGCAATATTGCAGAATATACACATCGTTACCCGTACAAAACATACCTTATTTTGATGTCAAAAGCACATAATATTTGCAGCGTGCAGTCTAGACGGGAACGTGGTTTATCAGTCAGTGCAGTGAACGTCGCTGAAGTAAATATACTTATTCAAAGCGTAAATAAATTTCAGATCATCCTACGACCGAAGTCCGGCGTTATTCAGCTTCCTTTGTATCGCGGATGAGACCACACGCTCCATCATTTCAGTCACTTATCTAGCTTTAAACAAGAGAGCAAACCCATCGCGAAAAACTTTTTCTTTTTTAGGGTACAGAACCCTGGTCTGAGTGTCCCCGAGGAAAGAGGGGAACACAAAGTTGAGAATGGTCACTATCGCTTTGTGAGATATTTTCTAGCTTGCTTCGGAGGGCACGTTAAATCAAATCAAATCAAAAGGTTTAAAAACTCTGACATCAGTCATCAGTTCGGATTGTTCGTAGGCTCGAAATACCAGCTCGATGAAAAGAAGAAGAGAATTTTGTAGCCTTTTGTAAAATGGTGGCTACGGAACCATATTTTTCTCTTCTGGTTCATAGGCCCGTATTTATAATCAGCTCTCAAAAGTGACAGCTAGTTTGAGTGCGTATCAGAAATGTCATTTCAGTACAAAACGACCTGTCAAATCCATACTTTATATTGCTCTTAATCTTGAGATCGTTTTATAAATACGAGCCATAGTGAATGACAAAAACTTGAATTGCATACCTAATAATTTTATTTTGAAATAAAACTTATCAAAACCCTCAAAAATAACCCTCAAAACTTGTCAGACGTGGCGGGACGACCTTTGTTTAGGTCGTTTTTGCTCTGCCTACCCCGTTAGGGATAAAGGCGTGATTTTATGTATGTATGTATGTATGTAAAACTTATCAGAAGTGGCGAAAACGCCCTTTTCTGTGGGGTCGTTGATTGCCCTGGTAGGTACCATGTATTAATTTCCAAGTTGCTTTTGACCTACAACGTGTACAAAAGACGATTTTGACGTCATATTTCATTTAAATGGGAGAATAGGAAGTGCATAAAACGAACCATTGTGATTTTCTCTGAAGAGAAAATATTAAGTGCTTAATCGTGTTTCTGCTCTTGATAATGTCAAATCATTTATTTCCAAATAGATTCTCACGAACACTTTTAGAAAGTCACAGGCGAGTCTATTACAAAGAAAATTATATCCGTGTCACAAAAGCAAATAAAATAAAAATATATCACAATGATGAAGAAGCACGAGAAACTCGCACTTTGCGGCCCCCCTTTTGTTTTCGCTTACTCCTGCTTTTGCTTTTCGCCTTCGCCATCAAAATTCGGTTGGTGTCCGCAATGTGTGACAAATGCTTCATAACATCCTCAAAAATAAAATTACGAATTTATTTCATAACTAAAATCTCAGCTTTTGTAAAGAAAAGAATAAGATAATAACTGTAAATTGTTACCTTTGTTTCATCATGTTATTCTTGACTTTAGACAAATAATATCGAAGAAATAACCTTGGAGTCCAATACGGCATCTTGACATGCTACCTCATACGTCATACAAAATATAGAAAAGTAGTGGATTTTAACAGTTTTTCTATGATTATGATAACATTTCTTTGATTTAAGTTGGATAGGTTTAAGTTTTAAGTTGGATACAATTAAAAGATGGTAAAATTATGAGTGAAGTATAAAAAAATATATTTATTAATCTACTGCTGGAAATAGGTAATGCGCAAAGTAAGAAAATTAAAATGTTATGGAACTAAAATATTAAATAAGACTTAATTATGAACAATACAAAAGAAAAGCAAAAGTACTGGTAATCTCTTTTTTTCTTAGTCTGATTATGCCCACTGCTGAGCAAAGGCGTAATATTAAAAAAATAAACGTTATTAATAACAATCGCGATACATCAATCACGCTTCAAGCTTGTCATTTCGGTACACAAATCCGTATAAGTACCTACTCTTCATACAATACACAAATAGAAAAATCGTTATTTATGATTATGAATTTATTGGTGGAATATTTTCACGCCCTATAGATGCCCTTTGGTTCAGGTTCAGTAATGTCTGCCGATTCATTTATATCTATATTATCAGTGTATTCTATAAAAAAAATTATCTACTTACCTTCATCTTCATCTCCCTCGCCTTATCCAGTATCTTACGGGGTCGGCTACCTAATCTAGGGGATTGAACGAGGGTACTGGTTTTTACACAGAGCGACTGCCATCCGACCTCCGCAACCCAGAAGGGAAACCAGACCCAATCCTAGATTAGGGTTTTTTCAAGGCTAGAGGCCAACCCAGCTGTCAGAGTTTTCAAGCCACCAATGCTTAGCAATATGGCCTCTGAAATGGATTAACAACTAATATCTACTACCTACCTACCCACGTTATAATAAATCTTTACTAGGAACTTAAATAGTTTAATGATAAGTAGTTTATCTTTGTTTAAGGACAAAAACTACAAAACCAATTTGAAATATTCTTCCACCATTGGAAGGCCAATATCGCTTTGAAATATTTCTAGCTTGCTTCGGAGAGCACGTTAAGCCGTCGGTCGTTGGCTTTGAAAGCGGTCGATATATAAACAACATCAGACGCACATTTATTAGCTGTTAAAAATAGGCGCTTTAAAAACTCATTCTTCCGTACAGGCTTTTCCTGCAGAAATAACATTATGTGATGTCTAAAATTTTAGGATCTGCAAATCTGAAATTATCTTTATAAACTAATATATTGAAACAAAACAAAAACTGTAACATAAAGTAGTAAGTTTTAAATTTAAATAATAGAAGACAAGACATAAATTATGTACACTTTGTGAAACTCTTCATAATAGTATCATCTGACTTCTAGACATTGAAACAAGAAGTTAGGTACTCAATAAGGATAAAATCTGAAATTCATATTAAATGTAAGCCAAAGTTTCTATCTACCTGTTTTCATTTACCCCGGTTGGCTAAATTACTTTTTCAGACAAAGATCTTCAAAGGCAAAATTATGTTGAAAACTCACTTCATAAAGTCCTTTTTGAATATCTCAATGTGATCATAGTAAACACTGAAAAGTGTTTCGATCAAGTCAAAGAGAATATCTTGTATAATCTTATAACTTAATTTAATTTAAATTTCAAGGCTACTTGAGCTTACTGGACTGGGAGCGAAGGATAAGATAAACATGGAGGGTGCCACCTGCTTTTCCTCCCTGGCATTCTGTAGAAGTCATCGAAGGGATTCGAGGGTTTCAGTGTGTTACTTAGGCGATGGGCTAACACAACCTGCTTCACTATCTTGGAGCTAGATAAAAGATAAGATAAAAATTCTTTATTGCATACAGAAGTATACATACAACACAACGGAAAATACAAAGACAAGTACAACACAGGCGGCCTTATTGCTAAGGTAGCAATTTCTTCCAGGCAACCTCAATTCAATTTTTTTAAGGCAGAAGCAAGTGGGATTGTAAATGTTATACGTTGTCAGTGGCGTCAGTGCTTTCTTGCCATCTGGTTGACTGTATACTTGGTACCATTTAGTATACGAATAAAAATTGAGCGTCGACTTATTTGACGTCGTCGGTAAAAGAACTTACCTCAACATTACTCTGAAACTTAAAACTTACATAATAGATTAGTTACTTTCAGTCCAAATATTTGGTTCAATCTGCCCAAAATATGCTACCTACTTTACAATTGAGGTTTTTACTTTAATTAAATTCGCAGAAACCAATCTTCTCTATATAACAAGCGTAAGAAGCCAATACAAGTCATTTAGATATCGCAACTCGTATCATAACTGTATTGTATAAATTACAATAACGGTTACCGAATCTCGAGTGTCGCTTTAATTTGAAAACCTATTTGAAATTATAACTTTGCGTGAAATAAATTAATCGAGTCACGCGCCGCAAAACGTTGTAGCATTGACACAGTAAAGATAAATAAGCAGTATTAAATCTCTGCGAGTGTTGAATTTCAAAATCGTTGATGCTAAGGTTTACCAACCATTTTACAGCAATGAAATGATTTTGCGTACCTATAGTTTTGCGTGTCAGTCAATTGGAAGTTGGACTAAACGGTTGGTTGCTTTTTAATGTCTACTTTAAAAAACCAAAACTTAGCTTAAAAAATATGAGCCTTCATGTCTTTCTTAACTGAACAATTTTGTTGCAGCCGTACTGTGGCCACAAGAAAGCGTGGCGGGCCAGTGGGGCCTACGTGGTAGCTCTCTGGACTACACAGCGGTAGTACTGCTGGCGGCAATGGCTGCAGTACTCTTAGCTGCAGTGGGCTACCAGTGCGCCGCCACCTGGCGATGGATCATGGGCAGGTGAGGAATACCTGATGATAAGGAGGTTCTCTCTGGACTACACAGCGGTAGTACTGCTGGCGGCGATGGCTGCAGTACTCTTAGCTGCAGTGGGCTACCAGTACGCCGCCACCTGGCTATGGATCATGGGCAGGTGAGGAATACCTAATGATAAGGAGGTTCTCTCTGGTCTACACAGCGGTAGTACTGCTGGCGGCGATGGCTGCAGTTCTCTTGGCTGCAGTGGGCTACCAGTGCGCCGCCACCTGGCGATGGATCATGGGCATGTGAGCAATACCTGATGATAAGGAGGTGTTCTCTGGTCTACACAGCGGTAGTACTGCTGGCGGCGATGGCTGCAGTTCTCTTGGCTGCAGTTGGCTACCAGTGCGCCGCCACCTGGCGATGGATCATGGGCAGGTGAGGAATACCTGATGATAAGGAGGTTCTCTCTGGTCTACACAGCGGTAGTACTGCTGGCGGTGATGGCTGCAGTTCTCTTGGCTGCAGTTGGCTACCAGTGCGCCGCCACCTGGTGATGGGTCATGGGCAGGAAGACCCGATGATAAGGTTCTTTTGGTGGTGTGATACTCTTCGCTAAAGGGATTCCGGGTTATTGCTAGCTTTTAAAGAGACAATGGTTAGTGAAATGTAGCAAATTTATTACAAACTGAGTTTGTTTCAATCGAAGTTGAAGAGCTTGTAATCACAGCTAATAAAAAATAACTTTTGTCTGTACAGAACCAGGAGAGACTCTGAAGAGAGCAACTGTGACTCCCTCTCCCGCCAAGCAGCCATCCGCATCTCCCACTCACTACCTGACCTGCAGACCGAACCGTTGAAACAAGAGTACGTGCAAGAACATAAGGATCCTAGCAAGAAGGTAAGTGAACAGCAGCTTCCTTCTACCATCGGACAGCTAGACGCTCCGCAGGATACCATACCTAGTTGTAATTCTACGACTCGTGTTGTAATACCAAATGTTTAAATCATGTATTGTGATCTAAATGTTTTAGAAAAAAGGGTATCAATCTGCAGAAAGTTAATATATTTATGATTCCAAACAATTTTTTGCTAAAAACATACAGTTGAATAGTAACTGAAGTACTTTACCCACTCACTTCATCTGAGGTTATAAACTTACTACACATTGTATTTGAAATGATTCGTTTTTTTGGCGCTTCAACAAAAAGGTTTGCGGTCCCGCCAGTTACAGATATCTATCAATATCTATCAGTTGTGACCGCAGTTGTTGTCAAAAAGCATCCCCTTCAAAGCCTTATCATCGAGTGCTAAGGGTCAGTTCACACAGGGAACCGACGCGACGCGAAAGTGCTTGAAGACGCGCATGATGCATCTCGTTGTTTTACCAAGAAATACTGTATGTGAGGAATTTTCGAGTTCTATCAATGAACTGTATATCTTTTCGAGTAGTAAATAAAGTTCTGTATTGTATCACGCTAATGAAAATTGCGCGCCGTAAACTGACCCTACAATGTCAATACACCCGTATTTTCCCTTCGTTTTGTACAATCGTCTGACATGTTATCGAGCAACTTCTTTTATCTGCCGACTGTCAGAATGGCACTGATACTCTCCGACGCCGGATCTTCTATTGAATATGGAGTGGGGCTGAATACGGACAGGGCATCTCAATTGTCAATTCAGAAAATACGTTTTGCAAGATACGTTGGATGTGAACAGAATAAGTGGAAAGATTTTTTGACTGACAAGTTCAAACTTTAGTCGCTGGAAAATATTATTCAGGCAATTTTTATTAAGTTTGTAAAACCACGGCGGTTAGAAAAGTTATTTGTTTACAACTACCAGCGACCTTTTTAATATTCAAAGCGGCAGAGTAAATCCTTTTTACATAGAAAACAGTTTGTAGAGGTCAAATTTAATCATGGCTTATCAGGGACGATGCAGCTTAAGGATGACCTTCAAATGCGAACAAATTATAACGAAATATCGGTATTTTGTGAATAAACCGAGGAGTTTGAAGGTCAGAAGATATTTTCCGGGAAGATTATTCATGTAGATATTTAATTTGAAATATCAATTATGTATTCGCTTATGTTATGCCTAGTTATAACATAGAAGTGAGAAGTCGATAGTTGAATAATCTACGACTGCCACAAAAATTTGTTATATTATCACCATTTATCGTATTCAAAGAAAAAGCAGAGATTGGCCCCTATAACCAATTCGCATACGAAAAGTAGCAAACTAACTATGTTTCCCCGTTTGGCAGAAGTAGACCTAGGCTCGTATTTATAAAGCGATCTCAATATTGAGAGCAATATTAAGTATGGATTTGACAGGTCGTTTTGTACTGAACTAACATTTCTGATACGAACTCAAACTCGCTGTCACACTTGAGAGCTGATTATCAATACAGGCCCTATTTTGGCTTAACTTTTGCACATGTCATTTCCAAATCCTTATTTCCTTTTTTTTATTTTAACCATTATGTGTGTACAATGTAGGTAATATGGTAACAGTATACTTCCGTCATAACTAAAATTAAACTAAACTAAAACCGTAACTAAAATTAGTTAGTGGAATTCCTGCTTTTAGATCGTGCCGCGAACATGCCCCGAGGCCTTAGCAGTAAACAACTGAAATTCAGATAACTTCTCAGAGGAAATAAGATACTCCTCAACTTACTTTGCAAATTATCTTATGCAGGGTCTTTATCGATTGAACTTTGGAGGTTAACAAATAAATATATTCTTTTGATCCTATCAAAATGTGTTTTGATCCTATCAAAATGTGATTATTACTGGAAGTATGAATCATTTTAACACCCATTTATTACTGATAATCGTGATTTGGCGATAAATGTGAAAGTCAGTGCATTTGAGCCTTCTGGATAAGCTCACTTAATAGTTGACTCTGGCTTCAATAATTGAGACAACCAAGAAAACATTCAGTCAAGTCAGTCAAGAACACAGTTTCTTTTTATATTCCTCAATGTTTTATGTCAAAATATCAAGATTCCCTTACACGTACTTTCATTTACATTTTTAAATATCGTCATGATCATAAAGAATGACCAAGAGGTACCTCTAAATACTTATTTTAATAAATAAGGAAGAAGATTGGCAGCAAATTATTTGATAAGCTGGACACGACAGCTCTATTAATTAAATAAACTGAAGAACTTTCCACAAAAGAGATGGAATTTTCTGACACTAACACAGTTAAGTAAATGCGGATTACTAAAAACTGCTTGAGAAGAATGTAAATAAATTATTTTGTAGGTAATAAAATAACAATATGCCCTTGGCCAATCTCAATAATATACTTTTAAACAATTCATAATTATTATCACGGATATATATTTAACTGTTTGTTAGCTCTCCTATATCATGCATGTGCGTATCGTATAGTCAAAGAGTCAATCATAACCTGCCACAAAAAAAAATATAAACAAAAGTGTTGTAAATTTATATTTGTCAAAAATATAATTATGGTAAAATTGTGCCAAACATTAATCATTGTCTGAGAAATTGATCATTGCTTTCCTACAATTAATTTTTAATTAAATATCGAACTAATTAGTGGCCGAAATTGAAGCTTAATTATAATAATATCGACAAGCTTTCGATACGACTTGGATTTTCATTTTGAACAATTTCATTTCGTTCTTCCGTTCCCTTTGTAGTGGATATTATTCTTCATGTTTTAATCTCAAAGACCTTGGTATCTCGAGTCTCAGTAATGAAAACGGTGTGCTTAATTAAAATGCAAGAAAATGTATTTTTCTTAATTTTTCACGGAAGTTTTACTTTATGAGGTTCTTGCGGCGTAGAAGCTAAAATGTAAAGGCATGTTGACTGGGTGGTTAAAAACATTCAAAACTTTTATACTTAAATCTGATGGCTAAAATACTGTGGATCTCATTCATCATTTAAAAATAAATACACATTTTGATTTAATAATCGAGTGAAAAAAATAGAAGTTATTGATTTGAGTAGTCAATATTTACTTGCGAGTGACGTCATAACTCAGTATTTTCATACAAAAAAGCGTTTTTGACATTTCATAAAAAGTTGCTGATTTGACTAATAGGCAAATAGCTTATTATAATCAGCCCTTTTAACTGCAATGTTACGGTTTGTTTTCGTTACCTGTGCTTTTTTGTTTTAATTTTGGCACAGAAAGGGGTTCAACCGCGACAGCCATCTTTTATCCTCATCTCATCATCAGATTGAACAGAGATTTGACAGATAGACGCGCGACGACGACGGCATGCTACGTCAGAATTTTTGTAGGGAATAAAATGTTCTTTATTCTTTAAATACTAATTCAGTTATTTTGTTCTTTATTCTTTAAAATAAAATGGTTCGAGACCAATACATTTCGGCCAGTAAAAAAATGTATTTAAAAAATAAAACTTAGTATATTCGAGGAACGTACGATGCCATGATCATCGTATAGTTCGTTAAGAATGGTTACATACCAGTGATATGCGTATTCTCTTTTGCTGCAAGTGCTACAATGAAATCATAGTCAAAGGCAGTCACAGTTATTCAGCTTTGAATTTTCCATATTACCTTTACACGTAGAAGCAAGTCCACGTGATTTCTCTGTGTCAACTCTCCTGCATCAAATAAAATCTTCCTGCAAAGCAAAGCCGGCAATGTTTCAGCACTGGCTCCGATTCGACGGAACACGAACTAAGCGAAAACCATATTCATCATTATCTGCCATGAGAGAACAGAAAAGGACGGCACCATGGACGACCTAATTATAATACTGTCAAATCCAGAATCCATAGATAATAAGTCGTGGTGTGGGAGGTGTAGACCAAAATCCTCGAGCAAATCCCGAAATACCCTCTTGGACTCCCGTACTATTAGTTCGTGTGATAGTTCCTTCATGACAGAAAATGTCATGTATGGTTTTATTTTAGGCTAATCGTGTTTCCGTTGAATCGGGGCCACTAGACACATAACATCTACTAGACACATAACGGCTTGTCCCCAGGGCATCCTAGAAACTGTCCAATTTTATTTAGCGTCGATTCGCTTCCAGGTGTAAACTGACCTTTAGCTTCTCGGGGTTGTAATAACTACAGCAGTAACTACACTATAAATACAGCAAAAGGCCGACGTATCATAAATCCAAGAAAATACATTAGTTTATTAGCCCCATCTGGACTGGTCCGTTCTACGAACCCTCATATTTGAGATGCTGTCTGAGGCAATTTGTCAGCTGGCTATGCCAAGGGACCTGTGGCTAGATCTGACTCGGACGAATTGTCATCCAATTGTGAATTATGTCTGCTCTGTGTATGAAAGTCTTTGTTTTATTTGTGATCGAACAACTGTGATATGAAGAATAATTGACAGTAAGTCATATTTATAAATCGAAGTTACCAAATTCGTCGCATCAGGATTTTTTATTAATTTACACAATAACATGAAAAATTATAATACACAAAGAATGACAATGGGTAATAGCTTATTCCTACAAAAAAATCTTAGTTATTTACAAACTTATTTATACATAAAGTCACGCCTTTATACGTAGCGTAAAACACCTCGCATCGCGTTTTCGCCACGTCTGACAAATATTGAGGGATAAATTTTAGATTGAATGTGTATCGCTATATAGTGTAATAGGTTGGTATTATTTACAATTATAATTATCTTACAACTGAGCCTAAACCCATCAAAATGCAGTGAAAATTTGTCCAAGTGTTACCTATATAATTAGGAGTTTGATGCTCTCCTCGCCCCACAAGAAATAAATGCTTAACTTTCATGTATGTTCAATAGTCCAATAACCTATAAACGCGTAAAGGTACGCCGTTTCTCAGTACTAATTGATTATATCATAAATATTTATGTAGCTGTCTCGACTTTGTTGACTTTTATCAAGAGCAAAATAACAAATTTATTAGTGAGAATTATTCTAACCAATAAATATTTATGTTTCTACATAAGTATATCCCACTATAGCTCTAGAGAATTATCACTAGAGAGTAACACTATAGTGAGTTACAATTACAAGATACTATCATGTAGGTACAAAGATATTTTTACGTTTATTTTGTATGTTATTTCCAGGTTATTTCGCAAGAAACTTCAAATTATTGTACCTAGGTACTTACTAAAGCTTTCGCTGTAACAAATAGACAGAATATCAGGAAAACTGTTTTTTTTTTTACACATGTTCCGTATTATTCTCAACATGAAACACGTGTAAAAATATGAATCCGCAATTTTAAACATTGCAAATTGATTATTTTCATTAATTATGGTCGGGGTTTTTGTTGTCAATTTATCATACATGAGTGGATTATAGTTGTTACGTTAAAATTTTCGTCATTTCCGATCGCTCTCTATGACCGTTACACAAACCATGTCAGAGGCCTATTAGCTATTACTAGTAGAAGGTTTAAAAAAATACGCAAGGGTTCAACGGTCGTTGGTCGACTCGAAAAACTCTCTCAATAAGAGGAAAAAAAAGTATCTCATAAATGGCCAACTAAAACTAACCTGAAGGTTCTTGACAAACCACAATGAGGAAAGTTTGTGACCTTGGATGTCGGATCAGTGTTTGTCAGTCCTATTATTTCCGAGTCGACGAAATATTAGGTCAGAAATCAGAGAAAACAATATGATACAGTGTCATCTATAGTGATCATGATCAGGTTGCATTGCCCCACAATACCCCCCCCCCTAGCTACGACCCTGAGCAGGTGGATCCGCAGTTTCACGATTAAACAAATTGTAATTGACAGGAGCAAAATAAATAAATGCATTATCGCAGTGAAAAAAGGTTCACTAAATTAATCCAAATATATCCAGAGAACAACAGCAAAAACCTTCAAAACGTGCACAATCCTTTGTTAGTTCGTACAGTCGGCTAAAAGCTCGTCCGGCTGACACAAGCCGCTTTCCGCTACATTAAACAGTGAGCAGTGTAAAGTCTCGCCATTTTTCATATTCTTTTCGGCCGTATCTTAAAAGCGGACATTTTTCTCCAGTCCTTAGGACACGAAGGAGGAGCTAAATACGTTTTTAACGTAAAAATATTTTCAGCGTTTTATGAAATACAGGTTGCATTGCATGCGAAAGTAAGTGTCTGTCTATTATTTTGTTATGTTTATGTAGTAACGCTAGATTTTGCTTTTGTTTATATTCCAAGTAGAGAGATGAAAGAAAGAGATGAAAGACAACTAAAAAGCTAGGGACTAAAACCGAAATATTTTATTATTTTAATATTCCTAGACCAGAAATCACTTAATAAAAATGTTGTTTATTCATTACCAGCGCCAAGTGTAGAAGTTGGTATATTATTCTATACATTAACATATTTAACATTATAATATTCATAATAACAAGAATTTTCAAGATTTGTTCTCGAAATGTAGCGATAAAACGACTGCGCGTTTAATGACAGACCTATATTGGAGAAGATCACGCATACTCTTCAAACCCTATGAAAGCAAGTGTGTCCTTGTACGTAAAGTTAAAAGAAGAAGAAAAAAATAAATTTTAACATGTTCTGTATTCGCGATTTTTCTCTGACTAAAATATACGTACCTATTATTACTGAAACAAAGATCGAAAGTAGACCAAACAAAACAAAAATTAGCCGATATAATTGCGTAGTGTGTCTTATACTCCAAAGTTTCCTGGAAGAAATTGCTACCTAATGAACAAGACCATCTTTCATTCATAAACTTAGTAGTTACCTACATTGTTTTGCTTTTTATGTTTATAATAAAATCTTACTTCTCTAGGTCTGCTGTAAGAAACTTCTTCATAGAAATAAGCTGTGCCTGTTGTGTCTTTTTTCTTTTTGTGATTTTGTTTTTATGTTTTTTTTGTGTGCAATAAATTGTTAATTAAATAGATAAATAAAAATGTTTGAGTTTTGTTGTATAGTACACGAGGGTGAATCTACCCCGGTCTAGGTTTGTGCCTTTTTATGAAAAAGCAAGCGAACCGCCCGGGGGCGAACTTCTAATGAGGTCGCTACGAACCTAATGAGTTCCACAAATATTTGCTTTGCGTTTCCACAGAATTTACCTGATGTAGGAAATTGTATCATCCTTTCAGGTACAGTTTACCTACGGCGCAACAAGTGGTTCCTTTTGGTTTATAGTAGGTATTTTCAAGCAAAAAAGAGAACGAGTTGACAATGGGATTTGGATTGAGACATATAACGGAGGAAAACATGATTGATATGATAACGATACTAGTTTTGCTAAACAATCGATAGTACAACAATCGATAGGCCTATATCGATAGTATTGATAGCTGTATTTTACTTAAGCAATAGTACTGATTGTTCGTTGGAAAATAATAAACAATCAATAGTTGGAAAGTACCTATAGATGAATCAAGATGTAGCGATGAGAAATACAATACTAACAAAATTCTTTATTGCACAAAGAAACACACAAAATAAAAATAAAAAGGAACAAAAGTGACAGTACAATATAGGCGGCCTTATTGCTAAAGCAGCAATTTCTTCCAGGCAAACTTACAAACAAAGGCGGACATGTCATTGCAAAAACCGATCGGCATGGCCATGGATATAGATCCATTTTTATCTTCATTGTTGCTTCGCCTTTGTGTTAAAATATTCTGTGTGGAAACGCCCACGCTTTTAAACTTTCTTCAAGAATGCGTAGGCTGACTTAATTTTAGCCTTAGTTTATTTTTGTATGAAATCCTTCGAGTTAAATAAGTTTAAGGATAGTAGCTCAAGGTATTCTCTATTCATCTTTAGATCCCATTACATTCATACATAAAATCATGCCTTTATCCCAAGTGGGGTAGGCAGAGTTAAAACGACAATACAAATTCAAAAACCTGTTCGTTAAAAAGGGTTGTTGGTGTTTTATTTATTTAACAACAAACTCACTCAAAATCGTTTGCATTTCATTATAACCATCTTTAAGTAGCCACTTAAGAATACTTTGAGAATTCTAAATGATTTCATAACCATGAAGGTTAAGTGCAGCTAATACCGTGGATAAACCTTTTAAGGCCAAGGTCAGGGATCATATTATCTCCCAAGTAATATTAAATTGTTATAAATGGAAATGGTTACTTTTTCTTTTATAGTCAACTTTCTGAGCCCCCGTAGGAATCGAGCTCACGATCTATACCTACCTAAATCGAAAGACTGTGATTTCTGTACTAGGAGCTACCATGCTGGACTGGGAGCGTTTAGAAAACCCTAGAATGTACCAGCTGCATCTCCTCCCGGGCATGATGTAAAAACCAGCTAAGGGATTCGAGGATTTTAGTATGTTGTAATTTAATGAGCTGACAACCTATCACTACAGCAATATACATGACCTATCTTAAATAACCCTCAAAACTTGTCAGACGTGGCGTGCCAATGACGTGCCATCAAGTGGAAAAGAGTGCCATATAATGATTTTCATACATTATCTCTTCCATGATACCGTCAACGTTACCGTGCCGTTGCCGTTGCAAAAAAAAAAAAACGCCGTCTAGTTGAACGCCCCATTTCTGGATTGATCATTTTTTTTAGATTGTTATATTTTACACCCAGAACAAGATATGAAAGAAAGCGATGCCATACATCCTAACCTAAAACCACCCGTTATTTACGTTGCATTCGATATCGGTTGAGTAGTCATATCATAGCTACGTAGAGTCAATACCAGGTACGCCGTAGACATCTGCTACGGCGTAGAAGTCAGCTGACTTCGTAGTAAGTAAACATCGCGTCGTCTACGAGATCTGCTATCGTGTTCGTAAAGTGCGAAATTGAACTCTATTTACTTGGCTACGTCGTTCAGACGATGAGATTTCTTTGTTTATGTAAATTTGAGTGTGCTTCACGTGTGCTTGTAAGCTAAGAACGTGAGGGTTCAGTAAATTTAAACATAATCTTTCATCATAATCAAAAGAAAAAAAAATGTATAAAGAACGACCTTTACTTAGTGGTTAACAAAAGTTTGAATGTTTGTAACTCAATCACGTTCAACCACTGGGCTGATCGAGATCAAATGCACTGCACACATATATTATACATACATACATACATATAATCACGCCTGTATCCCTAATGGGGTAGGCAGAGCGTAAACAACCTAAACAAAGGTCGTCTCGCCACGTCTGACAAGTTTTGAGGGTTGTTTAAGATAGATCTGTATATTGCTGTAGTGACAGGTTGTCAGCCCATCGCCTAAATTACAATACTGAAGCCCTCGAAACCCTTAGCTGGTTTTTACAGCATGCCCGGGAGGAGATGCAGCTGGCACATTCTATGTTTTTCTATCGCTCCCAGTCCAGCAAGGAAGATATATTATGACAATTCCTGGAATTGTGCGCAGGTATAGCGTATAGCTACTTTTTCACGAAAAAACACGTAATTCCTACGGGAAAACATCATTATATAACCGCGGAGGAAGAGCTAATACTTTCAAAATTATCTTTTTCTCATGTACGTTTACAATAATCTGTGAAATTAATAAATTGAATATAAAGTACATGTAATTCCTTTGATATTCTTATTTAAACTTGTTCCCCCCTGGCTATTTGTTCTGGGTAACAGAGGGGTCTTTTACTTGAACAGGGTAAAATTGAGCCTTGTCCGAGCAGGGTTGCCAAAAGTTCGAAATAACTAAACTTTGTGCCATAATTAAAGAATTTCTGATAATTAGTGTCCTTTCTGTAATATAAGACAGGTTTATTTAAGGCGGTATTTCTTTTTTAAACTATTAAAAATTGGCTACTTTCCAACTAGTCAAATCAGCAAATTTTATGAAATGTCAAAAACGCTTTTTTGTATGAAAATAGTGAGTTATGACGTCACATTTTGGCACTACTCAAATCAATAACTTATATACTTTTCATTCGATTATTAAAATCTAAATGAGCATTTTTTTTAATGATGAATGAAATCCACAATATTTTAAGCCATCAGTTTTAAGTATAAACGTTTTGAATTTTTTAAGGTACCCAGTCAAGTACCCAATTGTAATAGTACCTATTTGAAGAGATAATTATCAAATTATTCAACAGAATCCGGTGTCAAATAGCTTGCTGTGCTTTGTCGTCGATGTGGAAACCCAAAGACGAAAGGTCTAACATTTCTATTTACTATTTTTTTTAAATGATTTTTTTTTAAATATTTGGTCACTCTATCCGGATGCCAACCCTATATCCGAGTATAAGGTTGAGGTCAGGAGTGATATTGTTTTGTGAAGGTCTGGTTTAAATGGCAAATTTAATTTATTATGTACAAGATTGTGGGTTACCAAGTTTATGTGAAAGTTAGCTTTTGAGTACTTAATGTTTTATCGTATTTCAGTTAAACAAAATTTTACTTCATGCTGGAAAAAACGTACGTTAACAGAGTGAGCGACATATTGAAATCTAACCTATCAATAAAATTTCCTGTAACCTGGCAATGAAATGTCTATCTATTTGCTATAACTTTCTTGAAAAGTTAGCGCTTAGTCGCGTCGCGTCGCTTCTCGGTGTGAATTGACTCTGACTCTGTCATTTTTTTTTTCTTATTTAGATACTTTGCTCCACACATACCTAGTTATTAAAGTAGTTGAGTCATAAGAAGTGAACTTGCTGGCATTTTAAGTAGAATTTAAACATCTTAGAGGAGATTTTCTCGAAATTAAATTGTCGGCGGCGGCGACATATACTTTCCTTACGAGGAGGACTTAACAGCTTGGTTGGTGGTCTTGATATGAAACTAGTATTCACTTTTAAAAGTACAAACGAGAGGCAACTCGCAATGTTTTTAGTTTGATAAGTATTTTTTTATAATTTACATTTTGAAAGTAAAAGTAAAATAATTTGACATTAATGTGTGTAAGTATTACGGTATTACAACAGATTTTTATCCCCCGACTGTCGCTTAGCCATTCTTGTTTATGTCAATGTTCTTTCTTACATACGCATTGCCTTAGTATGCGTGAGCTCAATCTAGTATGTCTACTATATTAAACAGTGGCTTATTTTTCATGACCACCTTGCCCTGTATTTAGCCTTTAGGTAGCTTTTATGAAAATATGTAGAGAGATGCTATTCTAACCTCGTCCCATGTGTCAGTAATATTTCTTTTTCCATGCATTTAATTTATGTTAACATCTGCTACGCCATCTACAATTAATTTAACGAATCTGCAACTGATTCAAATTAATTTTATTGTGTAGGATTCAACCTTTTTGACGAAGTTCAACACACTCTTAATTGCATTGAATATATTAATTTAAGTAATAGGATTTAGTACCGAGTATAGTAAATTATTATTGTTGTCGAGAAAGTAACTTAATTTTTCGTTTTGAAATTAATAACATTGTGTCACCTTCAAACTACTTGGATCATTTTAAAATTAAACCTAATTTAGTACCTCTGAATTAAGTAATTTTATCGAAAAAATAATTTGACGCACAACTAACTCATTTTAAAACGATCTAGGTAGATAATAAAATAAAATAAATAACTACAAATAATTTTCATAATCGTAAACATAGCCTGAACACAAACACTAGTTTACTTCAAAAGATTTTTTGTTTATTAGGTATCTATAATGTAAAAGCCTCGAATATTCCAGCGATTTTAGATTTCCGCTGGATGAATTGGCATCATCTGGGTGACTTCGCTCCATCGTCGACTCCGTCTCTGTCACCCCTGACCTACTCGTAGACTTGATCCAAGTCAAGTGCAAACACATAAAAAAAAATTTAGGAACATAATATAAAACAAAATACTATACCTAATAAAGACTTTTCTGTCCCAGCAGGTTCTTCGCCAAACGACGCTGCCGATCGTGCCAACTCGCCACCAGACCTTCCAGCGCCAGCTGTCTCATCGCCTGGACCTTCCCTCCATACAGTTCAGCATCTGCAGCCTGGAGCGGGCCGACTCCAACATCGGGCTGATCAAGGTAAGATGACTCAGAGTTATTTAAGGCTCTAAGATAGAGTCGACGATGGAGCTAGTACATCCAGCCTCAAATGCACTAGCATTCCCGTTCGGCGTACACTGACTGGAAACAATCTATTTTTAATCGGATCCCGATAAAAGAGTGATGACTCAGATATAGTTTAAAAGAGATTTTTAACTGGATTTTTTACAAGAAAGCTTTGTGATTCTGGGTACCCGGGATAGATGATAGGAGGTAGATTCCATACCATCCCATTTTTGAATGATACAAAACGTTGGAAATTCCATTTAAACAACCCAAAAACTCTACTCGCCACTTATTCCATGCACGCTCCAACAATTCAAGGCAATGGACATTTCGCATTGTGGGCTCCATGTCAACGATCCGCTAGGCATCGAATAAGCCAATTATGCCTTTGTATAGGCCTGCAGGCTGCAGTGGCTAATGCGGCTTCCTGAGGCTTTTAGGCCCCGATGGAAGTTAGGAGCTATTACTATATTACAGGTAGTTAGTGCCTCTCTGCGAGATTATAGGGCTACAGGAACTTGCCAAAGTGAGCACGCTTAAGTGCGCTTAAATAGTTTCCATGCATTATGTGGAAGGTATAGTTTAAGCCAATTAACTTGACACAGTCCGCGCATTAAAAAAGTTCTTTAATTTTATCAAGAAGATTGGCCTTTAGTGTAGGTATGAATCGCATTGATTGTCTTTCTTACGAAATGATAAGTAAGCGTAGTAAATAAGCAAATCTTTAATTTGGAAGATTTTTTATTTATATATTTTCTATTTTTTTTGGCGTTTCGAAACCTTCGTAACACGACTACTCAGAATAAAGGTCTGAGATTATCCCTTGTTTCAAGAAACCCAAGTCTTGTAATTAAAATATTCTGTTACAGACTTATTGCTAGTTGTTTCGATAGAAGTTTTTTTTCTACATTGTTTTTTTTTTGTTACTACATGACACAAAAATAAGCGACAGGCCCGAATAAAAATAACAAAATAGACAAAACAATCAGGTAAGTATTCTATTTATATAAATATGTGCCTCGGTAGCGCTCTGTTGTCATCTCAATAGCAGTAGTGGCAATAATAGTGGCAATAGTGTGTACCTACTTACACTATTACACCTTTACCATATGAGTCCTCTCTATTCTCTACAACCAAGGCCAAAACTTCATTATGAAATCGAATCTTTTAAATTACTGTCATACAAATCTTTTAAGTGTAGATTGGTCATTGCTTGTGTGACGCTGGGTTAGGTTAGAATTGGATCATTACATCTCTTCTCTTTCTTCATGTCCTAGAAGTCGACTAATAGATAGATGCAGGTTGTCTCAACTGACTAAAAGAGCCGCTAGCCAAAGGTAGTGAAGACCTACGGTAAATTAGACCTTTTAGCATAACAGTGGACTTCTACAGACCCCGGCGTTTACTACATATAAAAGTGACAAGACTAAGGCTCGTATTTATAAAGCGATCTCAAGATTGAGAGCAATATTAAGTATGGATTTGACAGACCGTTTTGTACTGAAATGACATTTCTGATACGAACTTAAACTCGCTGTCACTCTTAAGAGCTGATTATAAATACGGGCCTTAGCAACAAGAATCGAGCTCAGAATCATTGTAGCTAGTAGGTATTTTAACCCTTTTTGTTCGACACACGTGTAACATAACAAAAGGGCTTAAGCAGTCTGAAAAGCGGGTAGCAGGTGGCGACACGACGCGACATGTCTTTTCAATTTCGTAACGTTAATGGATAATGATGGATGCGTTGCCGCGTGTAGGAGGGAAGAAAGGACCCTTTACAATACTGGGTTTAAAATATGTAATCATACGTTCTAAAAATCACGTCAATATTTTTACGAGGCACAGAGCATAAATGGATAAATAAAAGCAATTTTTGTCCTTATCTGATAAAATTGATGGACATTTCTGATTGTTTTTTATTTATCAGAGTCCGGAATGAAAATAAATAGGAAAATGCATTTCCTATTTGTTTTCATATTCGTAACGTAAAACGGCGTCTACTCTGTTACTTAAAGTGCGATATCGCTTCCGTAAATCTGCCATCAGAAAAACTCTTTATAAAAAGAAATGGTCTAAAATTTTCTGTATAGTGCGACCACCATTACTGTTCAGGTGGCCATATTAGAAACTATTTGGCTAGGTTACACTGACAGCGATTGTAGCAATGACAGCTATAGTGACGACGTGACAGGTGCACAAATTTTTACATCCTACGTGCACCATATGCAATAAAGACAAAGTTTTTAGTGTAAAAAATATTTAGATGTAATGCTACCTCTATTTCCGCCATAAATGCTTTCCTCTAAGTTTCCTCCAGCACGCCGTCGGGCGTCGGCTGAAATATTCACGTCAACAGACGTTGAATGGCCCGCAACCTGTATACGTCAGTGCACGTTACGCGGACGGCACTTCCTGACAATATCCGATACGTTACCGCCGCAGCTGTTGTGACGTCAGTAGAATGGAACTAGACTTTGAGAAAATTCTAAAAATATCACGCACGACATTTTGATTTTTTATAGGTAGGTATATTTCTTGCCATCGTTATGTGATCAGGGGGTGTTTTAGTATCGACAAAGAATCATACGAAAAATATGTAAAAAACCTTACACAAAAAAATAACTTACGAGTGCTTATACTATAGAAGGATGGCCAGCCAGTAAATTGGCGCTTCGGAGGGCACGTTAATCCGTCGGTTCTGATGGTTCCATTGTTGATAGTGGTCGTTACACCTACCATATAAGAGGCTCAATCGTGGGTAGTCCCCACAGGTCTTTTTTCCGTGGTACTAGGCAGTTTTGAAAATCTCTCACTAGGGTTCATCGGGTCGTTAAAAACCTACTCGAGGTAGAGAAATATATTTTGTCGATTTTTATTTATTGTTAACAAGTTCTTCGCAGTTTTTTTAGAGTACTCGTAGCCTAAAATATGATCTCTTTGTTATAATAATATTGTGGGTGCCCGATATTTTCATTCTAGAGCATTTCACATTGTTTTTAGGCCCTCTGGCAAATGGTTAGGATCAAAGTGTATTAATAGACTGGATATAGAAAATCTGAATTACCTATTATAACGTAAGAAGTTTCGGAAAACTGGCCTATATTACCTTTTCGCCTAGGGAGATGATATTTGAGAAAACAATGGCTATTAATTGCACAGTGGTCTCTTGGGATTTTCTGGAAGCCTGCGAAATTGTACCTATTACCTGTTATTTAATATTATTATATTTTCTAGAAACTAATCAGAACCTTTATATGAAATACGAGAAAACGTAAGAATAAGTCCTATATTATTTAAAGAATGATTATGTCCTATATAATTTAAAGAATTATACAACGTGTAACATAAAGGGTATATGCATCGAGAAATGTGTGAATCTACCCATGAAACATGTTTCCGTTTTTCGACCTATGTTTCTTAGGGAAAGTTGTTCAGTTTCATGGGTAGATTCACACATTTCTCGATGCATATACCCTTTCTGTTACACGTTGTATAATATAACGTTCTTCTTCTCCTGCCAAATGTTGTACTGCCTCTTCCGACCACACGGTATCGATTCCTCTTTATAATATTCCAATGTTTCGTGAATACACTTGGTTGTGTTGTTGTTCGTCTCCGAGTTGTTAAATTGCCACTGTTTTCGTTTCACGTAGTTCATATTTTCTTTGTCCGGATATAGTCTAGACTACGAACTTGTTCCATTAGGTACTTGGATACTGCTTAGAAAGGAACGTGGGGAGGTTGTTAAGTATCATAAACATTGTCTACGTCTCAACGGTTTGGGTCCCAAAACTTGACTAACTCAAAAACACACATTTATGTTACGCTTTGAGGAGTAGCTAGGTCAACGGATTAATAAAATTATGGTAGCCAAGCTATTCATTTTCTAGGTCCATATTTCTCAGTCATTAGGGCGCGACATAAATGGATACAACTAAGTATGTTATCCCGTAGGAATCAGATAATTTCCCTGATGATTTCTATAGTATTCCGTCGCCTGTCATATCCGTTTTACCGTTTATAGGCATGTAAGTAAAGGTAACAATTTTCTAAACAGATAGACAAACATACCTTCCCAGTTACTTTTTTATAATATAAGTAACATTATATGATTTTGCTATATCTGAACCATTTTGAAAATCGCTTCCACTAAAAAAACCTGTATTACATTTATATGTGGTATCAAATTACCTATAGTACCTTTGTTACTGTTGATACATTATCAAATTGCATTTTTATATCCACACAATATGAGTAGATAATATTCATGACGATATTTTCCCCTTCTATACTAATATTATAAAGAGGAAAGATTTGTATTTTTGGATTTGTGTGTGTGTGTGTGTGTGTGTGTGTGTGTGTGTGTGTGTGTGTGTGTGTGTGTGTGTGTTTGTGTGTGTGTGTGTGTGTGTTTGTGTGTGTGTGTGTGTGTGTGTGTGTGTGTGTGTGTGTGTAAATTTGTAACAAATAAACTCAAAAACTATTGGACCGATTTCAAAAATTCTTTCACCCTTAGAAAGCTACGTTCACCTTGAGTAACATAGGCTACTTTTTACCACGGGAAATTACATAATTCACACGGGAAAACTTTTTTAGCAGCGGGTGACACCGCTGACAGAAAACTAGTTATTCATAATTTGCTAGCTAATTTGCCTACCTATAGAAGTAAGTGGGGTTCAATGCGTACGACAAATACCTGTATTTGTTTTTTTTTAGAATATTTTTTTAGAAATAGATATAAATAGGCTGTAGGCTAGATAAGATAAGAAGATATAAATATTTATAACCTCTGATTACAACAGTTTATTTATTTAAATACCCCTTTATAACTTACCAACTCTGTTTATTTATTCCCGAATATTTATTTATTGATATTTCATCCGATGTCTCGTTTTGTATTGGGCACGTCTGATTTGGCATGATTCAATTTAAATGTAAATCTGTATTATTGCCCGTGGAATCGTGAAACGGGTGTGTTTTTCTGCTTTATCATGATGCTAATATTACAAAATTGGTGAGAGAGTATTTGCTACTGCCTCACACTAAGGCTCGTATTTATAAAGCGATCTCATGATTGAGAGCAATATTGAGTGCGCATTTGACAGTAAATTTTGTACTGGAATAACATTTCTGATACGAACTCAAACTCGCTGTCACTCTTGAGAGCTGATTATAAATACGGGCCTTAATATGGCCGAATAGATCTGTTTTTTTTTAAGTTGACATGTAATTATTAAACCGTAGAACTCTGAATGATTTGTGTAACGACCACTGCCACATTTATATCAGAATCAGAATACTCATTGGGATTAAATTTGGTTTCCGGATGGCTGCATCTCACTGACAACTTGGCATTGCTTATTTGATTGAACTGCCCTGAGCCTCCATTCCAATGCGACCTATTTCCAGGAGTCCAGTGGAATGGAATAAAATGTCCACGTCCTAATAAAAATTTCAATTCACCTATTTTTAATCGGTAGATATAGGTACTTATTAAAGTTTCGACGATTTGCTTGCTAGGTTTTCTCTAATATTAAACTAATATTTTTGGATTTATTCGCACATTGCTCCGTGACTAGAGACTATTCATGATAATCAGTAAGTCATACAAAGAAGTAAGTTGTAATCTTGCTATCATTCATTAGAAAATAAAATATTCATTAGGATTATTGAACTCAAGAAAAATGTGGTAAAAATAAATGAAACATTTTTATTTCTGTGAAGGGTTCTGATTTTACTCATTTGAGTAAAATCAGAACAGAATCTAAAATATTTTTTACTATAAAATTATAATTTCTTTACAATTTCATTTCCCATTACTCGTGTTATTTTGTGTAGGACATGTTTTCATTAAAACTTCTATGTAAAAGGTCAATGTTCTTGTACTTTGCACGATTATCCTTCAATAAGGGAGGCGAAAGGGCCAGGTCCTTTCACTGAGAGAAACCTTTTCGAAATACCATCGATTTCACATTAATCATTTACTTTAATGCGCTTTGACATCTTAAGAATAAAAATTCTTTGAATATTTTATATTTTAAGTAACATTTTAAAATGAAACACTAAATTCTTTTGTAGATAAGTCGTCCATTAAAAACTTTCAAATTTTGCATTAGTGAAAACCTTGTATTGTGGGTAAGTATATTATGTTGCTATTACATTTAAACTGAAATGTAAAATAATTAATTTCAAGGGCTGAAACTTTGATAAATAGTAAACTTTTAAGTTAGCGCTCTTATCTATATTCGCATAATCTGTACACACAATTATCACAAGATACACACAATGGGCGCTTTTCCACTAGACGGCACGTCAACGGCAACGGCGACGGCACGGTACCGTCGACGATATCGTAGGTGAGATAATGTATGAAAATCAATGAAATTATATGACACGCTTTTCCACTTGACGGCACGGCACCGTCACGGCATGTCATCGATTCCCATAGATATTGTCACGTGATCGTCGCCGTGCCGTCGCCGTTGCCGTTGACGTGACGTCTAGTGGAAAAGCGCCCATCATTTAAATAAAAATTATCTTGACATATTTTCCGCCTTAAACTCTAATAAAGTCGCCAAGGCCGGAGCCGAGCGGCGGAAAAAATGGTTATTTTATACGTTTTTCTTTTAAAATTTAAATGGCGACGGTCTAGACCCGTAATAAACAGTTCGAGACAGAATGTCAGGGACTACCGTTATTAACTTGAAAAGTGACAGTACGCCGCGGATTTTATGATCCGCTTCAAAATATTAAGCTAATAGAAACAATGTTTCCATGTCGGAATAGGTGCCACAAAAATAGAAGGTACCTTCTACTTCCGGGAATACTGTAAAAGCAAGTAGAAAAACCGAAGTATTTCAGTATATTGAGGCGATAGTCTGACAACACGTCTCAAAATCGATTATAGTATGTATTTCCAACTCGGTGCTAGAAAAAACTACGTCAAAACGTTCACCAGGAAATACTTTTTTCAGGAAATGAAAAAAATGGCTTTTCTGTACAAATTGTCTGATCTAGGTGGACATTTTGTATGAAAAAGTAATTTTTTTTTATTTCCTGAAAGAATTTCCTGGTGAAAGTTTTTCAGTGTCGTTGACTGAGCAAGCAGTTTGTGGGACGCTGTCCCTTACACCCCGTATTTTTACAAATTATTCCATGAGTTATCCAATATTATTCAACATCAACGTCACATCTATTAATTAACTCTTACCTAATATTTGAAATTGGTTTAATTGCCAAGCTTTATTGCTAAATTATCTTAACACGGTGTTGCTGAGGTACGTTATACAATAACCTTGGTTCTTTATCCTCCACTTGACTGCCTTCGTGGTCTAGTGGTCTGAATCCCCATGATCCTCACGACGGAAGGCACGGGTTCGATTCGCGGCGAGGGCGAATGACTTTGTGTTGTTGTTTCTAGTTTGGTAAGGACATTGCAGGCTAATCACCTGATTGTCCAAAAATTAAGATGATCCATAGTGTCGGATGGGCATGTCGGTCCTGCGTCTGATTGTTGGTCTGGTCGTTTCAGTCAAACTGTCCCATCAAAATAAGAGATTGAAGGAATAGAGAGTGCACTTGTATGTTGCGCAAAAAAATCCTCACTAAAAACAAGTCCTGCGCAGTTGGTTGATCTCTGGGAGATTAGCCGCTATCACCGAAAATCGGTTGGGAGGAATATTATCCTCCTCCGGCATCAAACAGCTTGCCTTGTTCAAGTGGTTCTGGAAGAAATCGCTAAACAATCAACTCTGTCTCTGGTGATTTTTTATCCACGTTTATAAACATAGGTGCCTATACAGTCTGTGTTAACTATATATCCTATATGTATATATCCTATTTAAAAACTACTTTTTTGTCAAAAGTAGCGAAAACAGTTTTTACAAGCCGTTGATGCTCTACCTACCTCGTAGGCCTGATATTATACAATATGTAGGTATAAACGTGGCGTGACAACAAAATTTATCCATAAAATCAAATTGCGTTCAGCAAATAAAAAGATTAACGAGTCGCCCAGTGTTGTTTACAATCTGTCTTCATAGTAATTTACCGCAAACACAAAATGAAAATCAAATTTAACGGTTTCGAAAATTACTCCGCGTAATGAAAATTTAAAGAAATTCTCTGAAGCGCGAACATTTAACGACACCCAATAAAAAATGTTCGGCCGACTGCTTCTCGGCGAAAACCACAGACTAAATGAAACGAATGTTTTCACCAAAAAGGTGTATAATGACTCGAATATCTGCCACTTTTTGCTTGGGAAATCCATTCTTTTATTTTTTAACGTATATACGTTCCTGAAGTAAGTAATTCAGTTTCATGGTCTAAACAAGCCCTTATTTTTTACTGAAAACTCATTTAACCCAGGTGAAACCGTGGGCTGAAAGCTAGTATTCTAAATAATGTGCGTCATCATCAGCCGCAACAATCCGCTGTTGAATATCCTTGATATTGGGTGGTACTTTGTCGCACTCACCACGCTTGGCAGGCTGAGTGGTGAGCTCAGTAGAAGATTTTTATTGCCTGCCCATGCCCGTTCCCTGGATTTCTATTTACTCTGTGTGAACTGCTTACCTACTCTCAAAAAATATGTGCATTATAATATTTTATCTGTAACGTAGTTTTATGTTTTTTTTTGTAAATTAAATTAATGTTTTCTTATTACTTTTTTATAAAAACATTTAACTGGATCAACTTCTTGTTTTACAGCCAAGATTGAAGACTTCGCCCAATTTATAATTTATTACGATACCGTAATCCACGTTCCCGTAAACGAAGCAATAAGTCGGAATTAATTAGAAACAACATTTGTTTACGTTTAATTGACGTTTAACTAGCAATCGGTCTTCAGATTCCCTTGCGTTTTTAAGTAATATTCTCGTTTATCAATACTTATTACGACAATATTTATGACAAGAATAGTTAGTTTATTGTTTATCAAAGCAAGCATACTTACAACCAATGTTTTGGATCCAACATCTTTGAAATAGGTGCCTTTTTATTTGGAGATGTTACTTAACTTTTTAAATGTAAGTTGTAGGAAAAGCTTTTGTACGGGATCACCTGTATATTCATAGGCCCGTATTTATAATCAGCTCTCAAGAGTGACAGCGAGTTTGAGTTCGTATCAGAAATGTCATTTCAGTACAAAACGACCTGTCAAATCCATACTTAATATTGCTCTCAATCTTGAGATCGCTTTATAAATACGAGCCATAGACTGCTTCGAACATTGAAAACTCTTAATTTATTTAACGATTTGTTGTACACAAAATAGCAAAAGTATCTAAAGAAACCGTTTTTTTTTTTTTTTTAAGCAACAGACACATACAAGAAAGTAGACGTATAGGAAAGTAACAAAAACGAATTTGATTTTATCTTTGTATTTTGAAAGCTCGTCGTCATAATTATTACCTTGTAGTTTGACTACGTAGACAACCTCTACGCGGATTGTTATTTCGTAGCATTTGCTACGCGCGCGCTACGCTTTTAAACGAGTTATTATCTTGCACTTGAGCTAAAGTCGTATTCAGGCCCGTATTAAAAATCAGCTCTTGAGACTGATAGAGAGTTTGAGTTCGAATCAGAAATTTCTTTTCAATACGAAACGACCTGTCAAATCTATAAATACTTAATATTGCTCTCAGTCTTGAGATCGCGTCATAAATACAAGCCTGTATTTTCTCACGGTAACACTCATTTAACCGCAGGTTAAACCGCGAGCCGAAAGCTGGTTTGGTACAAAAATCTAGGTGTATTTTTGTAGGTCCGCGTGTTGTTTTAGGACTAACCGTTATAAAAACATTAATAGCGTTTTTTACTCATTATTTTTTCTACAAGCTTAGCCGATAGCACTTTCTTGTATCAACTTATAAAGTATTTCCAAATAGGTACTATAAAAAAGTAAGTTTCACATCTTTTAATCTAAGATCATGTTTCTAAAATCATTTCTAGCTATTAGATATTAAACCACAATCAGATAAATGACAATTAAATAAACGAGGGCTCTACCCTTAACACGTCAATTTTATCAAATATATTGGATCCACAGTCATAAAAAAAAAACATCTCACCAAATAGTAACTAAACCAATAAACCAACACCGCTCCTTAAAATACTACCTTATCCTCCAATAAATAAGATACATTTTTATTTCATATGTATATTTTTGTTTGGTAGAGACGAGGGTTTCAGTATAAATTGCAATTTAGGCGATAGGCTGACAACCTATCCCTATTGCAATACACAGATTACACAGTTCGTTCTTTTTGAAATAACACTTAAAACTTTTCAGCTGTCAGAATTGCCATATCATGAGGCTTCTGACGCTCTGACTACCCCGTAAGGGATACAAACGTGCTTGTTTTATGTATGTATTTTTGTTTCAGCCGGAATTGTACAAGAATGAGTTGGTGCGACAGTCTTCGACAGATAGTGCCGATTTGGAGTTTTGCGGAAAACTTCACTTCGCACTGAAGTATGATAGTGAAGTTGAGGCACTCGTAGTCAAGGTATGTGTACCTTTATCGAAATATATCTACTACTGTTGTTTTACCTCCCGACTGCCGCTAAGCCATGCTTGTGATTGTGTGTATAGACACGCGTTCTTGTGTACGTGACTACAGGTTTACTATGCCGAGCTTACGCAGAACGTGATGTGCATGTAGGTAAGTTGACACGCACAAGTATAGCAAGGCAACCGTCGTGAAAAGAAACATCTGTACCTTTGTGGCCGATATGTATTCCCGTCTATCTATTTGGTAGAGCAATACAGGCTGAATCAC
Source organism: Scrobipalpa atriplicella (assembly GCA_029255725.1). Taxonomy (NCBI): domain Eukaryota; kingdom Metazoa; phylum Arthropoda; class Insecta; order Lepidoptera; family Gelechiidae; genus Scrobipalpa; species Scrobipalpa atriplicella. The sequence goes on from JARACY010000056.1 coordinate 61,481, forward strand.
CAGGAATATAATTACGTGCTTCGGAGAGTTAGGACTTTAAGCCGTTTGTCCCTTTGCTGTGTTGCTGTTTAGATTGAGAATTGAGAGCCAAGGGTTCAAACTACTAGACCAGAAAGATCGCAAGACAGAAGCAGGCAATATCTTACTGCAATTATTAAACATAGGCCATAAACTAGAGCCACAAATCACTTCTTCAACTTGACCTCTATAAAATCATGCATAATTAACTATTACACAACTAGAATATTTCTTGTATCATCTTCGTATGTTGTTTGACACAAGCACGTACACTAGATTAACCCTACCACTGTTAAGTGAACGCAAACGGGTATAATCCTGGCCCTTCTTAGTGCTAAACCCGCATAATTTTACGATTTACGGGTGAACGTCCCTCGGTAGGTATTGTAGTACCCATAGGGACAACAATTTCGAAATAACGTAGATCAAACCATCCCGTACTAAAACCTGTGCCGAAACGTGCAAGAGTTATTATGCAGATTAAATGCTAAACAGACTCTACTACAAGTAGTTTCAGTAGTAACGTTAAACTATTAGTTCAGCGTGCATTGTTCTGACCAAACTGGTAACAATATTACAAAGGGATAATTTGACATGACAGCTTTGAGTCCTTCTTGGGAATCGATCTAAGTACCTTTGGATTGAGAGCGAAAGGCTTAGTTCAGATTTGCAAACCACAGAGACAGTTCAGATTGAATGACAAGTAAATAATACACGTGTGGTTACTACAATACATTAACGTGATAATGAAAATCATTGATGCCACGTGGAAGCCGCTCAATACCATCCAATGCATTTTAATCAAATAGATTCAACTTCGATTTAATTTATTTTAGTGGATTTAACACTTGAAGTTTTTAAACAACATTTCAGCGGAATGATTGTGTTTTTATTTGAAAATCACAGATGAAAATTTGTCCAGTTCATGTTCTAGGCTTTTCACCTATATTTTCGTTTAAGTGCAATTGAAATGAAATAGTTATCTTTTCCCGCGGAAATTAAATTATAAATGTGCAATTATTTACAAAGGAAGCCACATCTAGTCTAGGCTTAGATCGTAGACATGTTCTCCGGAACGTCAAAACGGTGTATTTTCTTATCCATCAGGACCATCTGCTCCCGTTTCTTCATGTCGAGAGGATGACATTATAAAATAATAGAATAAGTTAGGTATTAAATCCCTGTCCAGTTTTTTTTAATATAAAACACCGAAAATTATTTTTATCTTTCTTGTAGGACAGAGAGGGATAAAAAAATAAAACGTACGTACCAGTTCCTTGACGGACCAACTGTAAAAGCCAGTAAAGGCAGATACAATTTTATGTATGTATGTATTGTATATCATATATCATAATAACTTACACCAGCACCGGTGACGACTCAGATACTTTAAGGCTCGTACTTATAAAGCGATCTCAAGATTGAGAGCAATATTAAGTATGGATTTGACAGCCCGTTTTCTAATGAAATGACATTTCTAATACGAACTCAAACTCTTGTGAGCAGATTATAAATACGGGCCTAGAAGACCTTCCACTGAAGTAGACAGACGACCCATCAATTATACGATGAGGAAATATTATGTTGTAAGTCTTAGCCAACTTCGACAAACTCACTTTGACTACTCAGGAAAGTAAACAAAATTAAAAAGGCCTGTATTTTATTTACTTCTGAAATAAACCTGTTTTTTTCCCTTACGATGTTTATTTTACTTCTTCACAACGACAATTTCCTTGAAATGAGCATTATTTTAACTTTGAGCTAACGATAATTGAAAAAAGTGACTCTGTCTACCCTCTTCATTCGTTTTTACTACAAAGGTTCGTAAAATATTGCCTATTCCCCCCGAGTCGGTACCCTTATAATGGTTTGGAAATCGTTTGGGAGTCAACGAACTTAACCTAATTCGAATTCCGAAATCCTAAGCGGCTAATGGCTCAACTCTGTTTGCAAAATTCTAAATCCAAATTTAAGATAGCCCTATCTCTATTAAGGTTATTTTTGTTTATATTTTTTGACGTTTTGCTGCATTTTATTACAAGCTTCGTCCACTCCACTAATTAACTACATGCGTTATTCAAGAAATGGGTAAACGAGTAGATACAGTTGACTGCTTACTAAATTTAATACATTTAAATTACGTAAAATCTCAGAACCTTCGCCTAAATTAAAGCATTAATCGGTTATTACACTAAAAGCGCCAAAATAAAGGTAGTAGTCATATAGACTGCAGTCCAGTTGATTATCTCCTACCCTTACCCAATTTTATTGAACTAAACGTGACAACTTAAATTTAGCAAGTGGCATTTAGAATCGAGCCCTACAAGTTTATCAGTTATCGACAGGCGTAATCGGTTTGAAGTTTGCAGCACGTTTTCAATGTCTATAGGAATAAGGTTAATGTCTGTATTTAGCATTATTATAGGCACTTCCACGTTTCTTAAGCACTCCTTTATAGCCTGTTCTCTTCAATAAAATGCAGTTTTACAATCTAGGATTACAATGAAGCTATATGCAAATTTTGTAAATATGAAGAGTAAGTTAAACGGTTTTTACAGAATAATAATAAAACTTGGGTATCCAACCATACTATGAGTATACTAATAAAATGCGAAACAAATCAGTTTTTTGTCGCTTTTTCACGCGGTCAGACCTAAATGTCTAAACGGATTCCAATCTAGGACGAATTGGCTACTTTTCAACTAGTCAAATCAGCAACTTTTTATGAAATGTCAAAAACGCTTTTTTGTATGAAAATAGTAAATTATGACGTCACATTTTAGTAAATATTGACTAATCAAATCAATAACTTATATACTTTTAATTCGATTGTTAAAATCGAAATGTGCATTTATTTTTAAATGATGAATGAAATCCACAATATTAGTTTTGAGACTTTCGCGGTTGTTCACTGCAATTAGATTTTTGTTATGAACGGGATTATTACCGCGTCCGAAAGAGGGTAGACCGATATGGTTTCCCTTAGAAGACGTCAACATTCGCATCGCCAGTCTACTCGTGACCATGGAGTTTGAAACAACTCCGAAATATCGAGGTAACAATAAACATAATCGTGGTAATAATCCCGTTCATAACAAAAATCTAATCCAAAATATTTTTAGTCATCAGTTTTAAGTATAAACGTTTTGAATTTTTTAAGCTACCCAGTCAAGTACCCAATTGGTACTCTGGAGACGGTCATAGGCAAAGTTTTACTACTGCAAACTAAGGACGCTCCCAGTGAATATTAGGCTCGTATTTATAAAGCGATCTCAAGATTGAGAGCAATATTGAGTGCGAATTTGTCAGGTAATTTTGTACTGGAATGACATTTCTGATACGAACTCAAACTCGCTGTCACTCTTGAGAGCTGATTATAAATACTTATTACTGCTTTCGCCACTCCACTTGCCAAGCGTGGTGAGTGTGGCAAATCCTGCCCATTTCCTGCAGTGGTTTTTTGTGCAGAAAACGGCTGCTGTAAATAATATGGTGATATACTATAATGCAATATATCATTTATTTCCTTTTCAAAAGAGTCACTGGCAAAGAGTCAAATTAAAATCGCATTGGTTGAGTGAACTCTCAAAATATGAAAGTTCAGCTTCAGCTACACATTTCCAATTTCAAAACGGAAATTAAAATTTGTCCCTTATGGTATTTTCACAAAGTATACCTTTGTTTTAGTGCTGTATTTTACTGACACCTAACTAAAATATACGTGACATGGGTTCATTATTAGACAATACAAACGAAATTTAATTTAAACCTGCTACAAATTTACAAAAGAATTTTCTTTAGATACTTAGATATTTTTTGGACATTATAGAGTAAGTATTTGAACCAGAAAATTAATATTATTAAATCATCTGTATGGACATGGGCCTTTCTAGAAGAAACTTAAGTAGAATAATGAAAGAAAAATTGGACTTCCTATCGATACAAATAAAATGTTGTTAGTGGCTCGAGTCATTTTGTATGGAAGTAACATATTTTTACTACATTTCAACCTAGATTCTTTGGGAAAAGTTGTTTTAGTTTCAGACCCTAAAATATGTTCAGTTTTTTTACTCATTATAGCAGCCTTTGACTAGGATTGGAATCTATTATGCAAGCTATTATAATAATATATAATAGACTGAAACTCAGTATTTTGCCCACAGATCTTCGAAGCGCGTGACCTTCCAATCAAGGACGTGTCGGGCAGCAGCGACCCCTACATCAAAGTGTTCCTGCTTCCAGACCGCAAGAAGAAGTTCCAGACCAAGGTCCATCGCAAGAACCTCAACCCGGTCTTCAATGAGACCTTCTTGTTCAGGTACGAACAGCATGAATATTAGACAGCGTCCCTTAAACGGATAGAAGGAATCTGATTAACTTTCACCAAGAAAATCTTTCCAAAATAAAAATCCCATACAAAATTACCACCTCTCGATCAGACACTCTGTATGACAGACAGCCTCTCAATCATTCTACACACATCCTAACTAGAACGTCAAACATCGTGTTGTTCTACGATAAAGTGGATGTCAGATGTTATCTGTAAAGTTCAATGAACTTCTGAAGAAGTGATCCAATCAAAAATATTCTATGTAATTTTTTTCAATGAACTTCTGAAGAAGTGATATCTACCTCTTGAGAATAAATAAATTCTGCCGTATTTACATTTTTCATGTATCATCCATCACATCACATAAAACATAAAAGTAAACACAAAAATTTGTCATTCTTATATTTCCTTTACAAAAAAAATACGAGCATCAAATGTAATGCTATTACCTGCCTTCTTTATCTCGGGAAGATCGTATTATTTCCGTTCATCTGAAATACGAAATCATTAAATTTCTAAAACCGCATCCCTCAAAGATGTACCAATCTTCGGCGTTCAATTTTATGGAAATTCCTTAAGATCTGGTCGAAGATTAGTTTTGGTCCGATCCGAATTATAATTTTACCTAAGCTCTTTTCGCCGAAATTGGTTTTAAAATTACTAGTATAGATAAGTGATATAGATAACTAGTTTCAAATAATAACACAAACAAAAATAACAAATATTAATTATTTTGATATGTGAACGCCAGTTTGCGTACTGACTAAAAATAACCTTGTACAACATATCGGTTCTCGTATAATCAATTTATTATTCGGGTGCTCGCCCATACTTTCGTTCGTTGTCCAGTAATCGGGCGCTTTTCCATTAGACGGCACGTCAACGGCAACGGCGACGGCACGGTACCGTCGACGATATCGTAGGTGAGATAATGTATGAAAATCAATGAAATTATATGACACGCTTTTCCACTTGCCGGCACGGCACCGTCACGGCATGTCATCGATTCCCATAGATATTGTCACGTGATCGTCCCGTGCCGTCGCCGTTACCGTTGACGTGCCGTCTAGTGGAAAAGCGCCCATCCGAGTTTTGGTCGTTGTGGTTTTTCCCGTCGGGGCACGATTACTTGGGTTTCAGCACATTAAAAAAACTGGTTATGATACATTGTAGATAATACAAAAACAGTTAGTAGGTAAGGTACCTCTTTCAGCCCCAATTCTCTAGGGATGCACACGTGCAAAAGATTAAACGTGTTCAAAGCTCAACGACCTCTCTAGTCCCTTTCCCACTCCTTGTATGATAGATAGGTACGTGGCCATAAAATGTGATTTATGAGAAATTTCACAATGTCGTAAATTGAGGCCGCTTAGACCCTATTGAATTGAGGTAGGCAGTAAAACAATATTGTTTCTCGTCTGAAGTACGCTATAACCTTGGTATTAATCAGTTTAACTGAAATACAGGGTGTTAGGTTTATACAGGGTGTAAAAAAAAGGACTGCGTTCCATTCAACCACATGTTCTACTAAAAATACCAAACAACTTTGCCAAAATAAAAATAAAAAAACTCGAAAAAAAAATTGCCTTCTCAATGCAACGATGCTCGTCTTATCTGCAATTGTGTATGGACAAGACAAAATTCTATTTCGAACAATAATTTTGGGAAACTTGTTTCTTATCATAGTAGAGCATGTGTTTTACACCCCGTATAATACAGAATGGTTATTTTTTATCTAGCTAGTGGTAAACATGGACACAATTTCGACACAGAAATACTTAAAAAAATCTCTATTGTTTAGTGTCTCTACTGTTTAAGTTAAGTGCCTGCTTCTCGTCTAGACTTTCAAAACCTTTCAAGATAAAATAGTTTTGACACTACCAAAAAAAGGTATTCTAGTATGAGTAGGCAAGACAACATACCTAAAGAACTATCTTTTTCGTTTTGTTTTTTTTTTCACAATTTTATGTGAGTGGGAAGAAAAGAAAATTGGATTTCAGTTTCGGGGCTACATTGGAAGAATGATGAAGTTAATCCAACGACGTGAGAGGCATTTAAAAAGTAAAATGAGAAAAAAATAAGCAAGTTGACCGCAGATACTAATGAAATGTGGGCTGAGGGTTGTTACAATGATGAGAATTTGATAGAGCAATATTTTTTAGGAATATTATTGTTGTCTGAATCGACACCAAATGGACTACTTAGCCAAACTGTGCTACGGAACGCCTATAAGAGTTGCTTTAAAAACTGACAGGGTTGATCGAGTCGATTGAAGATTGAAATTAGACTTCAATTCGACGTTATAAATACTCGAGTCCATACCTATTACGTTACGTTTTATAAAATAATTCTAACAAATAAATATACATTTCATTTCATTTCACGACAGATAATGCTGTCCATGTGTCCGTTAATTTTAGCTGAGATTTAAAGTTGTGTTCTTACCGAATTGCTACCATCGGTACCTATATATTAGTAAGCGCACAAAAACACCAAATCTCGTCTAAAATGGTCACCTGTCTATCCTGATAATGGTCACCGTTCAAATTTGGTTACGATTTAGTTAAGTCATGTAGGCGTTTGCATCAAACTAATTTAAATTCAAAGGTGATTTGATTGTTCTCTCGGACCCATTAAAAGTTGGAAACTTCGACCAACTAAAAATAGCTCATTAATGTTGCTATTCTGAGTATGATGCCTACGAAGTACCTACCTACAATAATCCTTATCAATAAAAAATATGCAGAAGTCTTTAGAACTAAATTCTATGTAAACCCATCACTAATAAATTAATAAAAAATTATAACCACAGAATGTGCTCTAAAGCTTACCAGTGTCTACAACTAATCACAGAACTAATTACTCGACACAATCTTGTATTACAATATTAAATGGAATTACTACATTTTCCACTCTCAAATAAGCACTTAATGAAAAACAAACTGTAATAAAAAGTAAATACCTACAATTAAAATTCAAATTCATATTGTGAATGTTTTTTATCTTACATTGTACCTTTTGAATTTTTTTTAATATATACTTTCGTCGAATTTGCCTCGTATTTGTCAAACATCTAAGCAGTTAATATATTCTGCCAACTTCATATTTTAGGCAAAAGGTAATTCAATTTATTTTAAAAAGAAAATTGATATTTCTACACATACCTGCGTCACACATACCAGTATTTACTAATTGCACATAAGTTAAATTTGTTAGTAGTAGTTAGTCCTATTTTTTTGTAGTAATAATGATTAAGTTAAGTTAGTTGTAGTAAGGTAAGGTTCCTGCTGAACCAGCGCTACAGTCTTGGACTGTAGCACATGCTGAGCTGGGAACCTTTTCGGTATCTATTAGACTATTTAGTTTTAAGTTGTCTAATATGTAACATCTATGGTACCGAATAAATGCTTTTTTTTTCTTTCTTTACTAATTCTTAACATAATAAATTCGTCTATTTCCGGTGCAGAAGGAAAAATACGCATTTAAAATATAGGCCAAGGACCCTTTACTCCCAATGCCCTTCAATATAGGATAAAATCCAAACAGGAAGTACCCGAAATATTATGTAATTTTGAACAATAGCTTATCAACTTCAATAGACATACCTTCAATGATATCAGTTACCAAAAGAGTATATTGCATACTTACAAAATATTATCCGTATCTGAACTCATTTACAAAAAATATAGAAAATTATAATAACAACAGTGAAAACATAAATTAAATTGATCAAAAAATAACTGAGATATTCCATCATGAAGCTAGTCTATCTATCTCTCTCTTGGAAATAAAATTTTATATGGAAGTTTATATGGAGCACGTCGAATGTGACGTCACAATGTTCGGATCTCTCTTTACCAACGACTTTAAAGCATTATAACTCGTAAACTAATGAGTATTTTAAGATTTTATTTCACATTTATTTTTGTATGGTGACAAAAATTCTTACTGATACTTAAAAAAAGTCATGCATATACCTTATTATAAATTCTAAAACAATAAACAAAAAGGTATTTTGAATAGAATTCAGGGTAGCTAGGAACTATTCGCAGTAGCATTTTGCGCAATAATAACACATGCATTCAAATTGTTTGACTATTCATGTTGGTTGCATAACTCGACAATGGGCGCTTTTCCACTAGTCGGCACGTCAACGGCAACGGCGACGGCACGATACCGTCGACGATATCGTAGGTGAGATAATGTATGAAAATCAATGAAATTATATGACACGCTTTTCCACTTGCCGGCACGGCACCGTCACGGCATGTCATCGATTCCCATAGATATTGTCACGTGATCGTCGCCGTGCCGTCGCCGTTGCCGTTGACGTGACGTCTAGTGGAAAAGCGCCCAATGATAAAACATATGTAGCTATAGTCACGACTTTATCCCTTACGGGGAAGACAAAGCATTGTCTTACCCAGTAGGTACAATAAAATAAGGTGTAACATTTCTTCAAGTTTCCGTAAATTTCGTAAAAACACCGTTATCTGTTTTGTTGCAGTGTGAACTACGAAGAGTTGCGGCAACGCTACCTGCAGTTCTCGGTGTACGACTTCGACCGGTTCAGCAGACACGACCTGATTGGCCACGTGGTGCTCAAGGGCTTGCTGGAGTCCGCCGACTTGACGCAGGAGATCGAGTACACCATGAACATCCTGGCTCCTCCACAGGTTTGTTGCTTACTTTATGTTTCCGTTTTGCCTTCCAAGCCCCGTCCTCCCGTGCCCCCAGTCAGTCCCATCCCTCTCATCCATTCCATCCCTCCCGTTCCTCTTGGTCTACCAGTCCCTCCAGTCCCTCCCGTCCCTCTCGTTTCTGCACTCACCTCCCACCAATTATTCCCTCTCCTTTCCGCTCGCCCATTTCTTTCGCTCCTCCCGTACCTTATGTTATGAATGACACAAAATTTTCCAATTTCACTATCTGCGGTTCAGTTGGTAGAGCCAATGGTAACGGAAGTTAAACGTAAAACGTAAGTATTAATTAAAATCATTTGAATTTATTTATTATATAAAATCATTTGAATGAATTTATTTATTAATCTGGCCTAGATTGAGGAGAAAGGGACTAGATTCTAGGTCCTAAAAATAAGGATTACTTAATTGAAGTTTCTTTAAAGAAATAATCGTAAAGAAACATAAGTACCTGAAATAGAGGGCCAAAATGACACCCTGCAAAGGACACATACTCACCGACATAATGAATTGTTCGGAGGGGAATGACCTGTTATGAGGGTACGTCTCTGATTTAATGTGATGTTCCACTTCTGGAGAAAAAGGCCGTTTTCTTCAGGATACGTAATGTTCTAAGAGGCACTTAATCATTAACAAGAGACGAATGGTACGTACTTAGAAAATTGAGATACGAGTAAGTATTTACGTTTTCATTTCAGGAGCCTTATTTTTGAATCACTCGAATCGAATTCGCATGCGAAAGAGCAATATTCGCATGCCAAATAGTATTGAATTTACATTCGTATTCAAATTTTAGTGATTCAAAAATACGTCTCTGGAGACATTTTGATTATTTCTATTTGAGGAAAGTAATTATGCTCTTAAAATAAACACATCGGTAAAGTTCAGTCGTATAAGCTGTTTGTTATTTGGTTTTAATTGCCGGAAGTCTTATTATTAGGTAGGTACCTACTGCCATTAACATATACTGGCCACAATTCGGCATAAACAAGATTTAACTAAAATAAACCATATCCGTCATTTTCCATCTTGAGATAACAGGAAAGGGTGATTATTACAGACGGACTTATAATCCTGTTAATTTAAAAAATCTATGGATAGTTAATGTGAACGGGTCCCGACTAAAACCCTTTAAAATTTTCGAACAAGTTTTTCTGGCTCCATCGTTAACTTTTGGCGAAATCTAGAGCCAATTTCACTTATTTATAAGATAAGAATATTAACAATGTTATCTCAAAGGAAAGAAGATATTTACCTTTTTCTGTGATTTCTTTTTTTTTTCTAGTAGCGCTTAATAAAATATGCTTCAGGCCCTACATTGCTCTCTGTTTTTCTAAGTAGATATGTACATATCTTCAATTATTTCCCTTTGACGTTCGTTAAAATAAATCATATTTGAAATATGAATCCTTACACTTTCTACTTGTTGCCAAGAAAAATAAATGTAGACAAAAAAATATTGGATAAAAGATTGTTCTGTACATAATATAACTTCAAAGTTATTGCTTTACAAACCCAAAAAACACTTGATGAAATAACGACATTTGAAAATCATTAATCAATAATTATGTCATTAAAGTAAGTAGGTTCATAATACAATCCCATTTCTGAGATTTAATTTCTACTCCAATGAGTCCATTACAGCTGTAAAGGAGGAGGATTTAAGAGATGTTTTCAATAATACGAGTGATAATATATTCAGTAGCTATTTACGTCGACCTGAATGGCAGAAATCAAGCGGGTTTGAAATGCAAAATACCTATCCCTAACGATCTTTAATGGCGCTGCTGCCTTACAAATGGTGTTTGAATGGGGGAGTTGTTGACGATTAAATTATACTCGTCTAGTTTATGGAAAAATAACAGGTTCTTTTTCTAGAACTCGTTGACATTTTCTAACGAAGAATCAGGTAATACCAGGCAGCGATGCGACGCGACGCTGTTCGAAGCTGCTTGAAGAGAAGTGACAGGCAATTCCTAATAATGAAATTTCTATCTTTTTGCATAGTAAATAAAGTTATGCCTACATTGTACTATGCTCTTGAAAAGAGCGCAAACTGTGAATTGACCCTTACATGAATACATTTCCGGGAGGGTTACATTACGAAGACCATATTCTTTGTTGTAAAAACCAGCTAAGGGATTCGAGGTTTCAGTGTATTGCAATCTAGGCGATGGGCTGACAACTTGTCACTATAGCAATATACATAATCATCTGTAATAACCCTCAAAACTTGTCAGACGTGGCGGAAGACCATTGTTTAAGTCGTTTTTGGTCTGCCTACCCCATTAGGGATAAAGGCGTGATTTTATGTATGTATGTATGTTTTTTCACTTCTTATTTTCTAGTAAACTTCTATAACTTCAGTACGTTGATTACACTTCTAATGTGGAGTAACTTTATTTTGATGAAAATGTAAATAAGTTTAGGTACTAGAAAATATGAATAAGTCAGTAATGTCTGGCACGCAAGAGATCTTAATTTACTTTGAGAAAAAAGTATACCTAACAAAATAATTGACTCGTTATTATCATAACACTAAAATAAAAAATATTTTGTGTATAGGTATATTATACCTAATACCGTTTCTAATCATAATGTGTCTCTCTTATTTTGCTAATTTAGTCGTCTTAAAGATATTCTCGTTTCTCGTTTTATGTAATTTATTCTCAGGTAAATTTTACCGAAATTGTTCGAAGTATACTTACATCTTGTTAAGGCGCAGACGTAAAACTTTATTGCGTGCTTAGTTCAGAAGTTTCGCCAAAGGATAGACATGTTCCTTGTTTTGTTCTCTGTGAGAGTATCGAAAATGTACACATTTCATTTCCCTTGCTCAGGAGAGTTTAAATGCAAGTTGAAACGTTTAAAAAACACTGTTCTCTCCATTAGGTGGATGGAAAACTCCATTCAGAATCACAGAAGAGTAAAAGGCGTTGCGTTGGGAGCTTCTCGAATCAGTGTCCACAATGCACAAAATTTTATTAGTGTGCGTAGGTCTCACTTCTACTACTTATACCTAGTACTCACATAAACGCGTCTATCTATATGTCACAGGATTTTGATGAAATCAGCTTTTTGATCAAAAAACTAGGATTTTGATCAAAACCCGGGTTTTGACAAAATACTGGTCGTAATCCAGAGAATAGTCCAGTATTTTGTGCATCTACATAATGAAAAATTATGACGAATAAATTAATATCTCATGTCTCTAATTGTTTTACTAACACAAAAAATTGCTATAGACATTATTGTTATCATTAAATTAAGTTTGCGAAAAGTTAAGCTACGATTTTGTCATAACCCGGACTTTGACAAAGTACCGAACAAGATCCAGCAAATGGTCCAGTACTTTGTCAAAATACTAAAAAAATCCGGTTATTGATCAAAAAACTAGATTGGTTCAGTATTTTGACAAAATACTGGACTATTATCTGGATTACGACCAGTATTTTTTCAAAACCCGGATTCTGATCAAAATCCTAGTTGTTTGATCAAAAAACCGATTTCATCAAAATCCTGCGACATATATAGGTACAAATCATTATAACAAGTCCAAATCTCCGTCGTGAAAAAATCATAAATCCTAAAATTTTAATATGGCACAAAAATATTTTGCAAGGTTACCCATATACGAGGGATATTCAAATCGTCATCAATCAACTGTCCCAATATAGCAGGAGCCTATTGTGGCCCGGTTCCCAAGGTTGGTTCCCTTTATCCTGTCTGGAACACCTTGCAACAGTTTTAAATAATGGTCCGGGGATCCTTGAGAGGAAACACCGGGTGTCAGAGTCACCGGGAGATATGCTCATTAAAACATGTAAATATAGCAACCAAAAATTTGCGCAGGAAGGATTCGCACCCACGACCTTCGGCGTGCCGTGCCGCTGCTCTATTAGCTGAGCCACCGCGCATTCGATCACTCCGGCGAAAATTCATGGTTCCATTCAAACGTTCTAAGTGAACGTCACAGCGCTTTCTCGCAAACTATTTTGCAATATCAGATAGGAGTTGCTCAGTTAATAAAACTGAACAACTTTCACAAATATATTACCTATTCCAGGAATTTAAAAAATAAATTGGCTTCTCCTTATTATAAATTGACTTGACGATAATATTGTCATTTTGTATGAAGTCAAAATTTTGTTTTCATTTCCTGAAGCAATTAGTTTGTGAATGTTGTTCATTTTCGTTGACTTAACAACCCTTTTCAGGTTTCGGGAAATCGTCTCTTACACCCTGTATTTCAAGGTTTTATACTCTCTGCAATAAGTAAGATAAAAGCTGTTATAGGATAATCTTTTGAGCTTCTTACATTTCTGCATTAGCATTAGTAAGCAAATATGGAAATGTTTGTGTTTTTTTTACCAATACTACAATTATCTTTATAATAATAATCTTTTCATTATAAGCTTTGTTCATACTACGGTAGTCGATTTTCACTAAGTAGGCAGCTACTTATATTTTATATTAAAAAACAAATCGACTCAAATTAGATTTCCTGCAACCTACAATATTCTAAGGTTCGGTATAATTTATAGTTTTAGAGGAAGTTACCTTTGATATGCCACTTTCTCTCGCATGTATGGAAGGAAATTTAGAGAAAGACTACAGTAATTAATAAAATATCTCTTTTGGAAACCCATCTAACTTTTGTGTTTGTCGACAGGAAAAGAAAGACCTCGGCGAGCTGATGTTGTCACTGTGCTACCTGCCCACTGCTGGGCGACTCACTGTCACTGTTATCAAGGGACGGAATCTCAAGGCGATGGATATCAACGGCTCCTCAGGTAAGAAAGACCTCGTCACTGCTACCTACCCACTGCTGGGCGACTCACTGTCACCGTCATCAAGGGACGGAATCTCAAGGCGATGGATATCAACGGCTCCTCAGGTAAGAAAGACCTCGTCACTGCTACCTACCCACTGCTGGGCGACTCACTGTCACCGTCATCAAGGGACGGAATCTCAAGGCGATGGATATCAACGGCTCCTCAGGTAAGAAAGACCTCGTCACTGCTACCTGCCCACTGCTGGGCGACTCACTGTCACCGTCATCAAGGGACGGAATCTCAAGGCGATGGATATCAACGGCTCCTCAGGTAAGAAAGACCTCGTCACTGCTACCTACCCACTGCTGGGCGACTCACTGTCACCGTCATCAAGGGACGGAATCTCAAGGCGATGGATATCAACGGCTCCTCAGGTAAGAAAGACCTCGTCACTGCTACCTGCCCACTGCTGGGCGACTCACTGTCACCGTCATCAAGGGACGGAATCTCAAGGCGATGGATAACAACGGCTCGTCAGTTAAGAATTTATCGTCTATGACAAATCACACGTTTCTCTCTTAATGGAGGAGACAAAGCCTGAACGACAAGTTAAAATCCGTTTTGGTCACGCTACGTCGCAGCTACATCTTTGCTACGTCGTAGCTTCGTAGCTAGATTTGCTACGGAACGAATATTTAAAAAGTTTGGTAGTAGGTACGTACACACTATCCTATACGGTGCGAGAATTTTTGTGTACGGGTACTCAATTATATGAGGAAATGCGGAAATGGCAGCCTTTAATTAAGGCTTCTGGGTAATCTCGATCTATCGTCTACTTTGCCAAACTAGAGTCAGCAGCGGAAAAATATAAAAGGAGTTACAGACGTTAGAAACGAGTAAAAGAACAACTTTAACTCTGAGTACCAACACGTGCCTCAACTTTTGTTATAAAACACTGCATAGGAATGTGTAGCAGAAACTTTCAATGGTAAAATGGAATTTTAATACCACGTTGAGCGTTGAAGCGAGTGTATTGTAAAGGGGATTACATAAAAGTCTTTGAAAGTCGGAGAGCAAATAGGTAGTTCATGGCTTTGGTTACGTGAAAAGTTCAAGCTTATTATATCTAGGCTTTTATAAGAATCTCCTTACATGTGGCTTCTTTAAAGTTTAAAGAACTCTGTAACTTACTTTATTAGGATTAAATCTTTAATTCTTTTTAAACATTCCTCGAGAAAAATACACACTAATTATACAGACAGAATCAAGGAGATAATCAAATATTGGATTACTTATCTTATTTATATCTTTAAAGGTTAGACCGTACCAGTGTGACTCGACACACTGCGGCAAAATTGACAAAATGTACCTACAGTGCAACCGAGATATCTGTTCAGCTGTCACGTCGTCGCCGCCATAGCTGTCATCGCTTTAATCGCTGTACTGACAGATATGACTGTAGATTACAGCGGTAATCTAGCCTAGTTCCTAATATCGTCACCTGAACAGAGTACTAAAGAAAACTGTCGTGCCGCGGGCTCCGTGTCGTGTCGCTCTATAGTCTAACTTTTAGGGTACTTTTTAAATCCAGGTTTCTGAAAACGGGCGTCCGAAGCAGGTAAGAGAGTAGGTTGACGTTGACGCTCTGCCTACCCCATTAGGGATACAGGCGTGATAACATGTATAAGAGAGTAGGTAGTAACCACGGATTATGTAGTAAGTCTGTTATTTCTGTGGTATAACAATAAATAATATTGACGTCACATATCGGTGGTAGGTAAATAAACTCTTATTTATTCTCACACCAGTCAATGACCTCAGGGGACGTTCATTAAGTGTAATGGAGCAATCTGTGTAATACATTACGATCAAGGACCTCCCACGGGAATCGTATAGGAAAATATACGTGATTACTTTCAGGTATTACCTGCTAGTATTAGTAAAAGCCCGATGGTGTAGTGGATAGGGCCGCTGCCACCTGTGCAGGGGGTCGTGGTTCGAATCCCACCAGGTACCAATGTGCTTTTCGGTTTTCGAATTTCATATGTACGTTTATTCGGCGCTTTTACAGTGAAGGAAAACATCGGGAGGAAACTTGCACACACCTACGAAGAAATCCAAAGGTTGTGTGTGAAGAAAACCAATCCGTACTGGGCCCACGTGGTTGACTAAGGCCCGATCGTTCTATTCAGGGTGGGGAACTAGGGACGTAGGAATATGAGGTGATGATGACATTACTAGTATTATGAGGACTGTTTTTTTTCTGTTTGATCTTTATCTTGAACGGACCAACAAATCAATGTGATAAGTACACTAGCCTTCCACTTCGCATCTTATAAGATTTCACGTCATTCAAAATATTTATGACATGGTTTTGGTAACGACCGCTATCAAAGGCAGCAATCGGGACCGACGACTTCCCAAGCACGGAATCACTTTCCTTTACCTGACCAGATGATTCAGCCTGTCCTGTCCTTGGGAATTGAACTCACGTCCTTTGGATCAGCAGCTCAAGGCTCAGACCGCTAAACCACGGAGGTAGATTCACATTATGATGATACTTTCGCGGATTATAATGGATAAGCTGCGAGTTGCGAACCTAATAAACTCTTAAAAGAGTTAGTTAATAAAAAAGAGTTTATATTGCGCCCTAAAAACTTCGGTAGTAAAAGTCTCCTTTCGAGAGTGGTTTAGTGGTAGTGCGTGCATAGTTTTTTTGAGTAGGCACAAACTTAAGCAATATGTTCTGTACTATACTATAAGTGGGTACTAGTTAATGCTAGTCCTTTGCTGATGAAATAAAATTAGGCTTTTAAGTGTACAATACATACATACCTATAATCACGCCTTTATCCCTAATAGGGTAGGCATAGCGTAAACGACCTAAACAAAAGACGTTCCGCACGTCTGACAAGTTTTAAGGGTTATACCAGATAGATCTGTCTGTATATTGCTATAGTGACAGGTTGTCAGCCCATCACCTAAATTACAACACTGAAACCCTCGAATCCCTTAGCTGATTTTTACAGCATGCCTGGGAGGAGATGCAGCTGGAACATTCTATGTTTTTCTATCACTCCCAGTCCAGCATGGAAGGTATACCTCTCATCATTATTACCACCATCATCAGCCTTACTACTTCTGGGCTGAACATAAGCCTCCCCTATACCATTATTTAGTAACTCTTGCTAAATAAACATCTTACACCTAAAGTAACACCATCTTTCACCTTAGTAGTAGGTCAACTCTACGATGACTTTGCACTCACTGAAACTACTCCTGAAGTGGAAATAACAAACAGTCTCTTTCCCCAGAAACCATAATATTGAATTCATGGGACTGTCAGTCAGCTAATGCTTTAATAACGTCATTAATAACTATCTTCTTGCTCCCAGACCCATACGTGAAGATCTGCCTGAACTGCCAAGGCAAGCGCATCAAGAAGAAGAAGACGACAGTGAAGAAGAACACCCTGAGCCCGGTCTACAATGAGGCCCTGGTCTTCGACCTTCCCCACGAGAACGTGCATGACGTCACGCTGCTGGTTAAAGTCATCGACTATGACAGGTACGATAGGTGCCAGTTGATAGGTATTGTCGATAAGGTGCCAGTTGACAGGTAGGTGCCAGTTGACAGTTAGATGCCAGTTAATAACTAGGTACAGATACACCGAGATATCTAGTAATAGTTCGAGTAGATAGAGCTGATAAAAAAAAATACTATAGCAGTAGTACATGAGTTTAACTTGTGACATAAGCAGATCAATTTTGTCCTAATACTAGGAAGTCAGAAATGCAATGTGATAGTGCAGATTCTGCGCTTAATCGGCTTACAAGGCTTACGCAATGTAGCTATTAGTTTGCTATTAGCTATTACACAACCAATTTTCAGATTGCGATTTGTTTGTGTGTGATATTGCAATTTAATTTACCTTATTATTCTCCAAAATTGTTGAATAAAGCAAAAATTGTAATTCAATGGTACATCTATTTCCTTCACATAAAATATAAAAACTGTTATAGTTGTTTTGTCTCACGACTGCTGCTTTGCCACACTTGTGTGTGAAAATATACCTACACGCACATTTTCTTAGTATGAGTGAGTTCGCCATAGTAAACCCGTAGGCTACGCACACAAGGGCGCGTGTCCCTACGCACACACACAAGGGTGTCCGAGCAGCAGTCGTGAGATAAAAATACTATTAGCGGCCTTATAGCGTTATTCGATCTCTTTAAGAACAATCATTGAAGAAAAGCTTTACAAGATTTTTATCTATTTTGTTTTATCAGCTAGGTGTCAATATCCATGGCTACTATAGTAGCGGGAGTATTTAATTTGATATCATATTTCGTTCCCAGGATCGGCCCCAACGAGCTGATAGGCTGCACGGCCATCGGCTCCACGCTCATCGGCATTGGTCGCGAACACTGGCTGGAGATGCTCGACAACCCTCGGAAACCGGTCGCCCAGTGGTACCCCCTGAACAAGAGTCCACCGACCAACATCAACCTGCCGGTGGCGGACCAGAACCACGGCCTCAGCTGCTTAAATGGAAGGTGAGAAAGACAATAGTCCTCCCAGTTCTTATTTTTAGTGCATGAATTCTTGCGCAACCCACAAAGTGCACTCTCTATCAGTCTCCAATGATGAGAGAGAATGACTCACACGATCTGAGAGAAATCTGGCGCAGAACCGAGTAAGATGATGAATGACCATCTTCCTACTCTGCTAGAGACAACAACCACAAAGTCATTGTACTGCCTATGAGCATCGTACTTTGAGAGAGCTCAAACCATACATCACTAGACCACGGTGGCAGTGCTATCTATTGGAAAAGGTACCTACTATGCTACTATTAACAAAAGTGGGTTATCGCTTATGTTGGCGTATGCGGATGGG
Source organism: Scrobipalpa atriplicella (assembly GCA_029255725.1). NCBI lineage: Eukaryota > Metazoa > Arthropoda > Insecta > Lepidoptera > Gelechiidae > Scrobipalpa > Scrobipalpa atriplicella. The sequence continues at coordinate 80,203 of JARACY010000056.1, forward strand.
AATTCTGTTGGAAATCATCTCCAGCACCTGTCGATATCTCTGAAACATTCTAAACATTAAAAAAGTTACATTTGAAAATAACTATCAAAGGTTTGGGATCCTTGTTAGTATCTAGCTAGGTAATAGATACTATCTAGTTGTCGGTTACGCGTGCACAACAGCTGTTGCTTGACAAACAAATCCGTTAGTATCTTGCACGTTGATACAGCTAGCAAGTGTACACGTGCAACCGACACGTGGTGATGTCCTAGTAGTCAGTAGTAGTACCTGTTCCGACACCTAATAGCGGGTTAACATTGTGGCATTTCTCGAATAGACTATTAAGCAGTGTTGCAATAAACCATCAAGTTCATCAGTAGATTCTAACCACGGGTAAGCTTAATGACGCATCTCTAGTCGTAACTCGTGGTTAATATACAGGGCGAAATTAAAGTTTAGAGTAGCACTTGACTGTTTCATGGACGTCAGACGTAACAAAAATTTGACCTCCTATAAAAAATACACGGTTATAACCTCACTATGAAAGAACAAAAAAAAACGTCTGTTGGCCTGTGGTCCATGATAGGGAAAGTTTTTTCAGTTTCGTGAACTGAACTGACTCTAAACATTTTGTCAAATGTTTAAAAAAAAACATGACAGTCTCGATTGCATGAAATTTTAGGTTTCAGTGTTTTTATGTTTGCCTACAGTTAAAAGATAAACAAGTCTCATTACAAATATCTATGTGTAGTATTAAAATCCTGTATTATTTTATCTTTCAACAGATGAAGGGATTCAGGCACATCATCTTCGGGTTAACAACTTCAGAAAAAGGCGTCTAACATTTATGGAAGAAGAGATTTCGTAGTGGAGATAGAATATCAGCAACGTATACTCAAGATGCCAAAGCATTTTAGTGTAAGTCAATGTGATTAGATGAAATTGGTTGTATGTCCATTTACTGTAGAGACTTATATATAAACAATGTTAAGCAACTGAGCAGTAGGGTTTTCAAAATAGTTGTTAGATAACATAGGAGGCGTCTGTTACCGTAGAACGTGAATTTATCCCGTAGTAATTTCGTTGAAAAACAGATATATAAGCATGATTTAAAGTAGCCGTAGAAAACATATCCCTGTGTAATGTAGATATAATAATATCATAACCATTAACCTGTATTCTATTCCTGGAAATGTGTTCTCCTTTAGCTTAGCTATTTTTTTCATTTTGAATTTTATATAAAAGTCCTTTTGTAAATTTGTCGTCATTAATATATTATATACACTGTTGTTTCTATTTGTATACCTATGTATATCTAAACGCACACTTCAAATTCAAGACTTGATCGTGTCATGTACATTATTAAATTATATATACTAGTAGATGTTTATTGCTGTCATTTACAATACATATAATATAATTGTATAAGTGTGTTGTACCTTTTAAACTGTATCACAAATATGTAATCATATGATGAATATGATACGAAAAATAAAATTTTATTCTAAAAAAAAACTTATGGTAATTTAAGTGCACGAATTATTAGGATTTGTTATAAAAGGTGAATGTTGGACATTCTTTTAGTGTTGGACAATAAAGTAGATGGATTTTGCAAAAAATACATGTTATATAATATATATTGCAAATTATTTTCAATTTAAAATGCACATGTTATGTAAGATTACAGTGTTTGTAAGTGGAAAAAGAAGCTTTAAATCGAGTTAAATATATAATTATGTATAAAATTTCTTATAATATTCACATTACCTATTCCTTTTATTTATTTACGTGAATGTTTTCAATTTCTCATCTTTTCAGATGATAATCATTATCTTTTAATATTCGTACGATCTTTTATTTAGTAATGGTATTTTTGTGAAGCATAAAGAATAAAATTTTGTGCGCTGAGAATTAAAAGAGCACCAAGGTGTTTCAAAGCAATTAGATATGTCGCAGTCAGTATCGTAAATTTAATTTTAAAGTGAAGCAACTATTTATTTTATCGTTGTTTTCCCATTTTTTTACTTTCAACTTTTTAACTTTCGCTAAATTATGAAGACTAAAAGCTAACAGTGTTGTTCTTCAAAACATGGGATTTTGAGCAGATCTTTTAGATATTTGTATTCGAATATTTAAGATAAATCTACCTACCAGTCTCAATTTTAAGTGATCATCTTCTACATACTATATAGTGGTGCATTTCAACAGTGTATTGTGACCCTTGGAAAAAAATACTATACGATTTAATGATCAGTCGATCACGTATAAATGACAATGTAGGTAATGAGAAGACATCAATATTGAGAACATAGAAATACGAGTGAAGACATTATTCGAAAATAGGTACCTACTAATTAGTTGTAACTGAAAAGCGATGGTCATACCGCATTGAATGATGTAGTACACAATTTTAAAAGTACCAAGAAAAGAAAAGATATAATACGGGGTGTAAGGGACAGCGTCCCGCAAACTTATAGGAGTTGCTCAGTCAACGAAACTGAACAACTACCACCAGGAACTTTTTTCAGGAAATGAAAAAAAAAATTGCTTTTTCATACAAAATGACAACCTCAGTCAGACAATTTGTATGGAAAAGCAATATTTCTTTTTTCGTTTCCTCAAAAAAAAACTCCTGGTGATAGTTGTTCAGTATCGTTGACTGAGCAACCCCTATCAGTTTGCGGGACGCTGTCCCTTACACCCTTATATCTTTCAAAATATTATTTTTGTGTGTATGAAATTGAGCATTCGTTGATTTAATTTTTAATCAAAAACCACGAAAGAATCGGGGATTGAGCCGTAACTTTTGGAACACATATAAGTGCGAACATTTATTACCTACATTATGGGCAGAACGATTACGATAAAAAATGGATACAACAATAAAATTATTTAAATGATATAATTTTTATTCACATAAATAAGTATAGGTTGATGTCGATATTTTACATATCTGCGAATGCTCAATATAATAGCATACGCACTGTTTTTTTTTTTTAAATATTCAATTATCACTTCGGACTGAGCTGGATATTTTAAAATATAAGGATTATAATAATAAGCGTAAGATTTGTAAGACTTTTGGAAAACCTGTGTGCTAAAATTATTTCAGGATTTTTACGGCAGAGTAGGTATTTTAATTTCTTTACGCCTGTTGAAACAATACTCAGATTAAATCATAATAGATAGGAGGTTCGTATGATCTCAATTCTAGATGCCACTATAAAAAAAATATGCAAAATAAATTACCCCAGTAAACCCCTGTCGTTTACAGTTCACAAAATCGAAAATGCTGGACTGGGAGTGAGAGAAAAACGCAGAATGTGCCAGCTGCATATCCTCCCGGGCATGCTGTTAAATTCAGCTAAAGGGTTTCGAGGGTTTTAGTATTGTAATTTAGGCGATGGGCTGACAACCTGTCACTATACCAATATACATACAGATCCATCTGGAATAACCCTCAAAATTTGTCAGACGTGGCGGAACGACCTATGTTTAGGTTGTATACGCTCTGCCTACCCCATTAGGGATAAAGGATTATATGTATGTATGTTATTTATTTTTATTTAGCCGGCATATTATTATAAGGCGGGTAACATAAAAAAATTATAATTAAAACTACAGGTAAAGGCCCAAATGCTTCTAGTTTGATTAATTTTACTGTTATTGTTTTAATTTTGAGATAATTTAGGAAGTGACATCTAGAATTAAACTCATAAAATATATATTACTAATTTATTTTATTATTAACTACTGTTTGGTAAGAAAATATATCTATGCTCATATCAAATATGTAAGCCGATACCTGTACCTAGATATCATAGTTCTTAAAATTATGCATAATTTATATCGTTATTAAAATAAAACATTTTATAATATTATTAACCTGCATATCTGTACGTTGCAGTTATTATGTAAGATTAGTACCTACTTCACGTGTTCTTGTTTCTACTGTTTTCCTCACAGAAATCGAAATAATATGGTAAAATAGAAGTGGCATTATATTGCCAAAGATCTTGTGTCCAATATCTATAACATTTTTTTTTTTGTATCACAAAAAAATATTTGCGTGAATTTCAATGATAGAGTTTTTCAGTTTACAAAATTACAGTCAATCAAAATTAATGCGGGAGAACAAAACATATGTATTTTCAAGATACATTTTATAATAGACGCTGGTAGACACATACTGTTTAGGATACGATAGTAATTATTTGACTGCCTCCTCTGTTAAAGTTTGTTTATTAACTTTTTTTCATTATTACCACTTCTATTACCAAAGTGTTACGATTTCTGTGTCTTTCTTTAAGAGAGGTAATTGAAAATGACAGTACAAGAGTCGGTTGGATGGACGGACATATTTTTGTATGAAGTTGATGTAAGTTGACTTTAAGTCAGTCTTTATACTATAACTTTAAATTAAGTGGGTGTAACTACTTATACCGATTTATGAATAAAATGTTGACATTTTTATATCAGTATTTTATTTCAGCCATTCTTTCTCGATCTTAGGGCGGCCACTTATAATAAACACATTACGACGTCATGACGTCTAACGTTACGTCAACGTGTTGTGTAGGACTAGGTGGTACCTCTCCTAGAAAAGGTTATGGGCTAATTTTTACCACGGGAAAATATCTCGTCACCGCGGGAAAACTCATTTAAACACGTCTAAAAGTAAAACCGAGGGGCGGGATGCATGTTGTACGTTTGTAAATTTGCATTTTTTGGGACGTTCCCATGTTAGTTAATATTCAGAACTTTTTCTTCGAAATAACTCGAATTCGAACATTGGCAGTTTTGAAAAGGGTTTTGTTATTCCTATCACGTTTGTCTAATGGCTTGGGACAGGACAAAGGATAATACATTCCATGGAGGAAAAAATTATGTGCCTATAAACTTGCTTAAAAGCTTTATACAGGGTGTAAAAAAAGTACTGCGTTCCTTTTAACCACATATTCTACTAACGATAACAAACAACTTTCACAAGCACAAAAATTTTACCATTTTTGAGAGCATCTTTGTATGCAAAAAAAGGCAATTTATTTTTTCGAGTTAAATGTTTTGTGCTTTGGAAAGTTGGTAGAACATGTGGTTTAAAGGAACACAGTACCCTGTATAGATTTTTCTTGAAGAAAGTATAAGTTCCATCCATATTAGTACTAAAAGAGTAAAAAGGATTCAGTTTGTCTGATTTAAATTTTAGCAGAACAGAGCGATACACGGATAATGTAATTATTCCTGGGGAAAATCTCATTCCCAAAGAAATTATTTACTTTCTTTTTTCTCAAAATTGGTTGTATACAATTAACGGCCCGCTTGGCCCGCGCCTGTATTCGTTCAACGCGAAAAAATAACTAGATCCTTGCAATGCTAAAATACCAATAGGTACTAAAGGTAGCAACATACCTACGGAAGCGAACTGAAACCTGAAAGAATTTTCCTGGTGAAAGTTGTTCAGTTTCGTTGACTGAGCAACCCCGTATAGTTTCAACTAATACCATAAATACCTTGTATTTGTATAGCTTCATATTATTGACCATCATTAAGCGCGCCGAATTGATTCCGCCGTCGAACGTTACGCAGGTGTGTTCCTGCTCTAACAGAATAATGCGCCTGGCAACTAAGTTATCCTGACAGATTAAATAAAGATACGGCGTTTGATTTATGACTAAAGTTGTTGAGGAAAGCCAAGAGCCAAGGCCATTACGCGGTAGTCGACCCGTTCGTTGGAAATTGTGAAAAGTTTAAACCATTTTTCTAAGTAATTTTTAAAATAAAATTCGAAAAGTAAATACTGAGCGTAAAAAGTAATTTTATTTATTTATGATGACGTGGGTAGATGTGGGCAAATATGATGATGATGATGATGATGACGTGGACGACCCCGAAAGAGGTGGCGAGGTGAATTGGACACATAGGTATCTAAAAGAAATAGCGAGTCTATCACTGGACCGTGAAAAGTGGAAGGAAGGGAGAGAGGCCTGCAGTGGGACACCACAGGCTCATAAATAAATAATATAAACCATTTATTTTACAAAAATAAAACAATAGGAATAGGACATATACATAACTAACAAAGACACTATACAGGCACTGCTTATTTTCTACAAAAGAAGACCCACGAAAAGACGAGCACTATATAAATTTTTCGAAATATTTTATTTTTATTTTAAATTAAGTACCTACCTAGATGATAGATTCATTTTCGGTCGACTATACTTAATTTTACCATTATTCTTCTGCTGTAGAAGCAAGGTTTTGTTTAAAACGCATTTAATATTTCCTTGGTCAAGAAAAAAAAGGTATCAAGCAAGCTCAGATTTCATAGTAACTAACGAGCAAAAGTTAAATGGAAAAAGGTAAACTTTTGCATAAAAGATACGAGAAGGTAATAGAATATTGTTGCTAAGGTAAAATCATTAAAAACATTATGAAAGCGTCCTCTTTCTAAAATGTAGAGTACTTATTAGCTATGTAAGTAAACTAGTAAACTATTCTATCTTACAAAGTTGTATGGAGAAGACGAACCGATGCGTTTTGTTTTCTCTTACTGTTATCACAAAGGCCAAAGTGCCTTTAACACTTGTATGGAGAAGTAAATTATACTATCTATTTGAAAAGTTTTTATATTGTGTGACTGTTTTAGAAAGGGAAATACAACTTTACGTGTATTGTCAAGACGGTTTTAAAAAAAGAACTAAATGACCATACAAAAGACGTAGCAACACCCTGTAGGTATGTTAGGTACCTATCTAAGTATTAAAACGGGGTAGGTCCCAGTTTCCGGTAAAGTTCGAGAACTTCCTTAGTTCCCGTTCCGGTTACGCTTTGAAACTGTATCCAGTCCGCTTCTGCTTTTAAGACTCTACACAGACGGACGACAGCAAAACAATTGCAACCTGACTGCTAAGTTGCAGTTCAGATGCCGTTTAAATACAGTCGGGACAACTAAAAAGTGCAGCTAACATTAACATAACAGTTTGATATAGACAATTTTTTTTTTTTCTAGCACCAATAGTTTGTATTTGAAAAATTGTATTTGAGACACAATAAATTTATTGCTTGTGAGGGCGTCACTGAGCTTATCAAACCGCCTTAAGGAATGGGTCGGGTCGGTTCATCGGGTCGATCGATTCAGAACCCACACAACAGAAGATGAAGGAATGGTGCCCCCAGAATATACAGCACTGCGTCTGAACTGCAATTTAGGTCGGGCTGCGTTATATTGCAGTCCGTCTGTCTGCAGCCTAAGGGAGAGCTCGGAAAGCTTTTCATTGGACGGCAGAAAGCAAACGGCGGCGTCTAGTCTAGATGAGAACTTCGTAATTAGAGTTGCATAAACTCTCTGGGTTATAGTTATTGCGCTTTGAGGACGATTTCTCTGACTGATATTATATTTTTACGAGCAGAGGGTAATAGAGAGCTACCTTTCGCTTCACACAAAAAGTACAAGTAAGCTACTTTAGCTTTGTTTCATTTTAATTATTGCCTGCCGCCATTGTAGAGACAATATAGGTAGGTACAACAGTGTAGTAGGTACACTACCTACTGATAGAAAATATTATAAAACCTTTGTAATTTTGATAATTCGCGAGAATAACTCGAACAAACTGAATAATCATCATCATCCGCTCATAAAGTAAACGCCCCCAACGAGGCACGAACCTACCCCGCCCTGATTAACGGGCGTTTGGGCCTTAGTCCAACACGTGGGCCCAGTATGGATTGGTCGACCTCACACACAACCTCAGGATGAACGTTGATACATATTTTCATGAATATACAAAGAGCCTGCCCACCCTTATCAACTTCTGAGATACTATTTCACCTAATAACATGTTCCGAAAATAGAAATCTAAAAAAATGCGTTACCTTTTTCTGGCCCTCGTTATTTCGTTATTTTAGATTTCTCAGGACCTAAGAACCTCGTTATTTTTTTTCTCCGGTGTCAAAGTTGGTATTCATTACACAGCGAAAAAAATGGGAATTCCCCTTGTTAGCGCGAAGGTGGAACTCGAGGTCAATTTGGCGTCAGGTTCAAAAAGCGTAGGTGCGGCAGTTCTATAGGTAAACGAGTACATAGATTGATCGCAATCCTGTAAGATAGGTGACTGTGTTTTACAGATAAAAGTACCTACACTTCGACCCATGACTTCGACATACCTACCTACATTCGAACACTTACCGCCTTACGGGTTAGGCAGAGCAGCAACGGGCCTCATATTCATTATATTGCCACTTCTGACAACGCGTCGTACACAAGAGGTGATTGATTGGTGATGTGATGATTCAATTAACAAAAAAAAACTTAAAAGTCCACCAAGTTCCCATACTCTGGATTTCGATAGCATTATACATAAGAGTCTGTCTAGTGAGTCTTTGCACACGGAAATGGCGCTAATTTTAAAAATCTTGTAATGTTAACACAGAAAAACTACAATAAACAGACTCTACGAGGCATTCTTATATTATATAATTATAACTTCTTCAACTCTAATCTTCTTCATGGTTTAGCAAAAATGACATTTGACACTAAAGGTTTTTTGGTTCTATGTATTGCCATGTATTGCACAGACCACTAAGAAGATGTATTGCTTTGTATAGGCTCCAAAAATAATATTGATAATTTTATTTGAGGATTGAAAAGATATGTTTACGGAATGTGATAAAATTATTCATCAACTTAACAGTGACTCTGAAAAATCCGCATAATGATTTATGATGAATCATGAAGTTGTCGACTCTGGCCAAATGAAAAATCGACTATGAGAAGACTCTCCAACAGTATAAAGGTACATTATTTATTTGGCTTGTGGCTGAATTTGCTCCATCGTCGACTCTGTCTCAGTTTACTTAAAATGTTCTAACTGCTGTTTGTCTTCCCGGGCATACTGTAGAAATCAGTACAGGGAGATTAGGGGTTTGGCTGTATCACAACTTAGTTATAGACTGACAACCTATCACTCTATCAATATACCTAGTTTATTATTTCTTAATTTCTTTTTTCCTCCAACCTAGGCAGACGCTAAAATGCGCTATTGATGTCGTTAACGCTCTGCCTACCTCTTAAGCGTGACTAGATGTAGGTATGTATACCTACGGAGTGTAAGGGACAGCTTCCCACAAAGTCCGCAAACTGATTGGTTGCTCAGCCAAAGAAACTGAACAACTTCAGCAGGAAATTCTTTCAAAATAAATTGGATATCCCATGCCATTGACTGATCGAAGTGGTAATTTTGCATGGGGAAGTTAATTATTTTTTTCGTTTCCAGTAATTAAATACTGCTTAAAGATTTCGTTGACTGAGCAACCTCAGTTTACGGGAAGCTGTCCCTTACACCCAGTACATGTTTTAGGGGCGGGAGACGGACCAAGGGCAGAGTCATGTGTCGACTGACACGGACGAACCGGTCGAGCCGAGCTCCCGGCGCGCCAGCAATATCAGCCGCATCAGCACCCTCTCCACGCGCACCACGGAGGGCCGCGCTGACCAGCTCGCCTCCCTCAAGCAAGAATTTAACACCGCCGCACACTTCCTCTCCCACAAACAACTCGAAGCTGTCTACAAAACTGACATTGATTTGGGCCTTTCCGAATCCTATGCTGCCGAAGTCTTAGCACGAGATGGACCCAACGAACTTAAAACAGAGATGAGTACGAGCTACGGCAAAATATTCCGTCATAACCTCTTTGGCTGGTTCCAATGCGTTCTTTGGCTCGGAGCGATTGTTAACTTCGGATCGTACTTTTTTTTAGATTCTTCCGATGAAGAAGGTCATAGCAGTAAGGAGTATCTGTATCTTGGTATCGTAATAGCTGCTACTGTTGTTGGTACAGGATTATTTGGCTTCTACACTGAAGCAAAGAATATGGTGGGCGCTATGAGTGGCTTTGAAAATATGGTCCCGCCCAACTCATTTGTAATACGCGACGGCATCAAACAAGAAATACCTAATAATCAGGTGGTTGTCGGTGATATTGTACATATGATTGGTGGTCAAACCGTGCCGGCGGACTGTAGGATTCTAGAATGTACAAATTTTAAGACAGACATGTCTTCGTTAACTGGTGAATCGATACCAATTAGTCATTCTCCTCTCTGTACTCATTCAAACCCGCTAGAGACTAGAAATATGGCATATTTCAGTTGCCCAATAACAGAAGGCTCTGCGAAAGGGCTCGTTGTCGCTACAGGTGAAAATACAGAAATCGGTAAAATAGCTGGACTGGTAACCGGACTTCAGAAAGAGCAAACCCCACTGAATAAGGAAATTACTCGGTTCATTAAAATCATTTGCGCAGTATCGTTCGTATTCGGATTTATATTTTTTATTATGGTCTACTTGATTCAACATAGCTGGTTGTATGCCTTGACGTACATGTTAGGAATTATGCTCGCTAACGTACCTGAGGGCTTGCTTGTTACTCTTACTGTATGTCTGACGCTTTCAGCAAATGAGTTAAGAAGAAAACATTGTTTAGCCAAGTCTTTGCAAGCCGTAGAGACATTAGGATCAACATCTTGCATATGTACAGACAAAACTGGCACTCTTACTCAAAACAGAATGACAGTGTCGCATTTATTTTGTAATTTTCATATAATGGATCACAATGATCGTACTTTTGTATCAGATCCTGTATATTCACAATTATGCTTGGCGGCTTGTCTTAACTTAGTTGCTATTTTCACACATGACACAATGAATTTACCAATTGAGAAAAGGAAGGTTTTTGGAGACGCATCTGAAGCTGCAATTTTGCGATATATGGAAACTCACAGATCAGCAACAAGTGTCCGAGAACAAAATCCAAAGGTTGCGGAAATACCCTTCAGCTCTGTGTATAAATATCAAATAACTATTCATCAAGTACAAACTGGTAAAGAACATTACCTTATCATGAAAGGAGCTCCAGAAATAGTACTGGACCACTGCACGTCAGTCATGTGCGGCTCTCAGTCGGATGAAGTGTCACATGTGGTACTGCCCGTAGCAAAAGAAATTACCGTAGATGTTAAAAAGGAATTAAAAACCAACTTCATTAGAATAGCAAACATGGGAGAAAGAATGATTGGTTACGCAGATTCTTATTTACCAACAGATAAGTACCCTACAGGGTTCAAATTTAACACACAGGACAAAAATTTCCCAATAGACAATTTGCGATTTATTGGTGCTATTTCTATGATCGATCCAGCTCGCCCTGAAGTTCCTCTAGCCATATCTAAGTGCCGAGATGCAGGAATAAAGGTAACGATGGTAACTGGAGACCATCCTGTTACAGCCTTGGCTATATCCCGAAAAATTGGCACTATTACGAATACTACCGCATTCGATTATGCATTTGAAAACCATATCGAAGTAGCAGACGTGCCAACACATATCAAGAATCAGTTTGCTTCAGCTGTAATTACTGGCGATGACTTGCGAAAAATGAGTGCGCACGACCTAAGACAGGCGTTGCAAAATTACGCTGAAATAACTTTTGCTAGGACCAGCCCTCAGCAAAAGCTGTTTATCGTGGAAAACTACCAGGCTCTTCACTACGTAGTCGCCGTTACCGGAGATGGTGTCAATGATTCGCCGGCTCTAAAGAAAGCTAACATCGGCATCGCAATGGGTATCACTGGAACTCAAGTATCGAAACAGGCCGCTGACATGATTCTTTTAGATGACAATTTTGCATCCATAGTCTTAGGCGTTGAAGAGGGAAGAAGAATCTTTGATAACTTGAAAAAGACCATTGCCTACACGTTGACTTCAAATACTCCGGAAATGATGCCTTTTGTGTTGTATGCCTGCTTAGGTATGCCTTTGCCCATGACATTAATGTTGATATTAGTCATTAACGTAGGCACTGACTTACTCCCGGCGATAAGTCTAGCATACGAGACATCAGAAGCAGATATTATGCAAATACCTCCTCGAAAGCTTAGTGACCATCTTGTTACCAAGCAGCTTTTGTTCATGGCTTATTTCCAAATAGGGTTCATTCAATTTTTCAGTGCTATGTATGCTTACTTCACAGTAATGGCGGAGGCAGGTTTCTTTCCGACCAGTTTGATTTTCATCAGGGATAGATGGGAGTCGACCAACAAGATATGTCATGATTCTTTTGGTCGAATATGGTTTTATGACGATAGAAAGTCTTTGGAAAAAAAAGCGCAGACTGCGTATTTTGTTGCAGCGTGTTGGACGCAGATTTCTGATGTGATCATTTGTAAGACGAGAAGGATCTCTTTGTGTAAAAAGGGGATGAACAATTGGATCTTGAACATGAGTATCGTGGTGGATCTGTTGGCAGCATTGGTGGTGACATATTTGCCATTCTGTCACGAAGTGTTCGGGACCATGCCACTGGACTGGTACAACTTCCTTCTGGCGGTACCTTTTATGTTGCTCATGATATTAGGGGATGAGATGCGTCGATATTTGATCAGGAATAATGTTTCTGATTGGATTGCGCAAGAAACTTATTACTGAAAATTTACATGTTCTTATAAGTAGTAGTAAATAAGGTATACTGCAGAAATTGTTACTTTAACAATATTGCAGCCTAAACCTAGGTACCTCCTTCGTACGGTTGTACTAAATTATGACTTTTTACAAATTAGTAGGTATGGTAGGGTAAGTAAAAAGCAGTACTAAGTGATACTGTACTGTATTTGCACATGGCGCAGAAACTGTAAACAACCACTAACCTACCCATGAAACTTAAAGGGATCCCCGGTGCCGCCAGGTGGCGCCCTCATCAGTTAAAAAAATCATTACTCACTGAAAACGTAATGAATCGAAAATCCGGTAAACCAGATTAAAGAATAGGTACTGAAGTTTGTTTTAAGCACTATAAATTTAAGATTCAGTGTTTACAGCAGTTACAGATACCAAAAGTGCTAAAGTGGCCGTTTTTCGCAAATTTCCCTTCTGTTACTAACAGGAACTATGAATTGCAACTTTATGATGTTCTAAATTATTTTCTTTGCTTTTATTTCAATCTGGTTTACCGGATTTTCGATTAATTGCTTTTTCAGTGAGTAATGATTTTTTGACTGATGAGGGCGCCACCTGGCTCAGGGTAGCCCCTTAACAATTTACTCCGAGGAACATAGGTTGAAATATGACAAAAGTGCTTTAGTAATTTTGCATGGATGACCTAAATATTTTGCTCACATTTTAAATTGTGTTCCTCGGTAAAAGTAGTTCAGTATCATGGCATGGATAGTAGGTTCAAACGTGGTTCAATCTCTAAAGTAATTTCATAATAGTATAGTTTAATATAAGGAATAAATAATAATTAAGTAAATGACGAGATTTTTGGTTGTTTTATTAAATGTTGCATTTTTGTGGAGTTTAGTAGACAATCCATCTATTGATCTAAAGGAGACTCCCATTTGTTCTATAGAACAGAACTGACGTCAGCAGGTCGAAAAGGAAAACGAAAGTTCAGAGTTTTCCGTAGAACATTTTAACACTTCTTTTTCTCAAATTCTTTCTCAAAATCTTTATAATATTGGAACTGTTTTGGAAATATTGATTCCCAAATTCCCATGTACTATATTAACGCTTATGGAACAAATTAAGAATTCCCAAATATTGCATTTTTGTCCTGATGACGTCAGTTTTAGTTTTAAATGGGAATGGGAACTATACGCATTATGAGGAAACCTGCAGCAGGTGAGTAAAGACAACCAATCCGTACTGGGACCACATGGTTAATTTAGGCACTTATTAATTTTGGTAGGTAACTAGAACTATAACTACTGAAGAAATATTTTTATTTTTGGTAGGTAACTAGAACTATAACTACTGAAGAAATATTTTTATCTACACTCATGTCGTAAATCCTTCATTTACTTATCAGAAACGCTAAGCAAATGATTTACCTTTCGATGCAGCCGTGACTAAGGAACCATACAAATTTCATTTCGTTATCGCAAAGCTGTAACAAAATGAAGTTTTTTTTTTTTTTTAATTTTTACGCAGATGCTTGCCATTTGAGCAAACTAGAAAAGAAGAAATAATGATTACTTTATTTTTTCTTTAATTTAAATTTGTTGTATGAGTGTAGATAAACTATTGTATGAAACTGTACATAATTAGTATTTAACACTCGTGTATACTCGTGTAAACCACACTCGTGTTAAATATCCCTCATTATGCAACAGTTACATAAATAGCTATTTTGTTTCTATTTTGTGTGTTGTTTCAATACTGGTTACGTGTCAGACTTATTTGCACTGGAGTATGGTATGCTTGAGTTATTTTCTATTATTATTGATTCTGTGTAAACATTTCTTGCGAAATGAAATCACAAAGGTCACGTCTTAATTAATTTTCTGTTCCTTTTCCAAACAAAGCTTAACAAAAATGGCGATATTGAACGGGAGTTTCATTATTTATAAAAGACGGTCAAAAGAAATGCCCACTGCAATATTTGATTTTTTGATGAACTTTTCTATTGCCTCAAAAACCACGATTAAAAAAATGGGACTCGACACCGTAAGCAGTAAAAAAATCGCAGCCAAAAACAAAATTTGATATTCCCATACAAAATTACATCGATCAGACAATTTGTATGGAAAAGCAAATTTTTTTTTTTTCATTTCCTGAAAGAATTTCCTGGTGATAGTTGTTCAGTTTCGTTGACTGAGCAACCCCTATCACTTTCCGGGAAGCTCGAGATTGATTTTTAAAGAACGGCCAACGGCCACCTTGATTTTTGAGATCAGTTTTTTAGTTTAGCCCGGATGGTGTAGTGGATAGGGCCGCGGCCTTCTGTGCAGGAGGTCGTGGTTCGAATCCCACCACGTACCAATGTGTTTTTCGATTTTCGAATTTCATATGTACGTTTATTCGGCGCTTTTACGGTGAAGGAAAACATCGTGAGGAAACCTGCACACACCTACGAAGAAACTCAAAGGTTGTGTGTAACCTAATCTAGGATTGGGTCTGGTTTCCCTTCTGGGTTGCGGAGGTCAGATGGCAGTCGCTCTGTGTAAAAACCAGTACCCTCGTTCAATCACCTAGATTAGGTAGCCGACCCCGAGAGATACGGGAAAAGGCTAGGAAGATGATGAGTTTTTTAGTGGGTCCGCTTTTCATCGAAACCTGGGCTACTGTACTGTGGATTGGAATTATTATTAATATTTTTGCGTATTTATTTTAAATATTTTAGAGATTCTTTTTATAAACTTAAATTTTTCGAAATGGCGCTAATTCTGAATCACCTGAAAACAATTTTTTTTTTGTAGCAAATATAACTTCGAGTAGGTAATAATATAATAATCTTTCAAAAAGTAACGTAAACAAAATAAAGCTCGCAATTAAAACGTCCCAGTGAACTTTAGTTATTAAGATTTATTTCTTTCACAAAACAGAGTTTGATTGAGTTGAGAAAAACTCCTACGCGAGTCTGCACCTATTTGAAACTGTAAATTAGATTTTTAAAGTAAAATTGACAAAGTAAAAGTTAAGACTAAACTGTTTTGGACAATAAAAAATTGTTACTTTCTCGTCACCGTCGTCGTCGTAGTAAATTGGTTCATAAAAATAATAAAGCTAAGTTTCAATCAAATGTATAAGTGAAATTAGACCCTACAACTTTCAGAATTCAGGGCGGCGGCGTGCGGACGCGTCCGTCCGGGCGCTATGTTCAAACGCATATAATTTATTTTTGCTAAAATTTTTGAAAATGGCCTAAAGGTCACAGTTACCAGGCCAAAACCCTAAAAAAAATGGGTTTCAAAAATGTATTAAACTTGGTATTAAAGGTGTACTAAGGTGGCTAAAGTGACGTTGCATTATCGATACCAACTTGTTTTGCGGCCCATAAACTACTTTTTCTCTACAACTTTAAAGAAAGTCAACCGCAAAACATATGTTTGTAATTGTAACAAGTGTTTGTCTACGATTCCGAAATTTGAACCTCTGCTAAGTTGCAAAGAAAGAGCTGTTTATGGGACGCAAAACAAGTTGGTATCAATAACGCAACGATAAAAAAAACGGAGTATAGTATTCTTTTTTAAACAGGTAATTTAATAAAATTCAGAAATTCACTTTATACACATTCATTTATTCATGTAAGTTAAATTCTAAGTCAGTGTCATATCATAATCTACGTATGGAGAATTCCATACAAAAATCTTAAAGTAAATCCTATACCGAAGTAATAATTAAATTAGACTCATCGACCATCCTATTGCAAATCTAATATTACAATAGGAAGACAGATTCACAGTTTTGTCTAAAATCAAAATAAGGAAAAAGCCGATTATGGTGGAATGTGAGCTTTCCAAAACACATTTTTTATAATGTAATTTTTTCTGTACATCAACAAATTCATCAATTCACTTTTGGTTTGATAACAGTTACAATTTTGTTAATGAATTTGCAGTCGTGATTTAGTAAATCAATAATTTAAAACACTATCTTATACATTTGGGTGTTATACAAAAATATCGATTTTACTGCTCAGGGAAAACATTTGATAATATTCTTTAATCATTCAAGCAGGAAAAACATAATGAGAGGAGAATGAAGCTGTATAAGAAAAGAATTGATAGTAATTTTTGAGTTAAAAGAAATTAAATCATTTAACTTTTTCTATGTACCGTTTTGTTGACAGAGTACTCTATAAGATTCGAAATCTCTAATAAAGTTGAAAACCGACTAGAGGGTAGCAAACACAGTGTTACCGCAAAAGGCAGTTCAGTTTCATTCATAGTTTATTTGTAATTTGATTGATATCCATTCTTGGAGACTCTTGTTGTTTTAACGAAGCGCAAACGTATAATGTCAGTGTAGAATAATGATGTTAATTTCTTCTGCACATGATTATTTATCATCCTTTTCCAGTCCATCCTTTCCTGACATTATACACACGCTATGTAAAACAGTTAGAATCCTAAATATTAAAACGAATACAGGTTACTTGTAAAATTAAAAATCGATCATCCACTATACTGTCCCGCACACTGATAGGGGTTGCTCAGTCAACGATACTGAACAACTATCACCAGTTTTTTGTTTTTTTTCAGGAAATGAAAAAAAAAAAACTGCTGTACCATACAAATTGTCTGATCGAGCTGGTCATTTCTGTATGAAAAAGCAAATTTATTTTTTCATTTCCTAAAAATAAAGACCTGGTGGTAGTTGTTCAGTTTCGTTGACTGAGCAACCCCTATAAGTTTTAGTTAAGACGCTGTCCCTTACACCCCGTATACTTGACATTCAAAGTTCTATCCCAACCCAAACGACTTCTATTTTTACAAGCGAGTTGGCTGTTTTTCGTTTTAATATTTATTGTGGGTAAAGCTTAATAAATAAATTAAGTTTGGATCCTCTAGGTAATGACGTCACTTATGGCGCCCCAGCAGCGTTCACAGCATCACCAGTCGCCTTTGAAGGTGTTCGTTCAGCCCTTGTGACACCCTGTCAATATATTAAAAAAAACTAGATATACGCATAAATACTACGAAGAGACTTTAAAATTACGTTATATTAGGTTTTCCCGCTTCCATGGACTTCCATGCTGGACTGGGAGCGATAGAAAAACATAGAATGTGCCAGCTGCATCTCCTCCCGGGCATGCTGTAAAAACCAGCTAAGGGATTCGAGGGCTTCAGTATATTGTAATTTAGGCGATGGGCTGACAACCTGTCACTACAGCAATGTACAGATCTATCTTAAACAACCCTCAAAACATGTCAGACGTGGCAGAACGACCTTTGTTTGGGTCGTTGACGCTCTGCCTACCCCATTAGGGATAAAGGCGTGATTTATGTATGTATGTATGTAGGTTTTCCCGCAGTTGTACTCGGAGCAAGTTTGAGGTAGCAGTAAATTTTTTTCTACTAGTTAAATTAAAAATATCCCGCCCTCCCTCGCCCGACCCCTCCGTTCTTACGTCCCTCCCATTTCCACGCCCCTTCTTTCCACGCGTCCCCCACGTCCCTTCAGTCCACGCGTTCCTCACGTCCCTTTCATCCACGCGTTCCTCACGTCTTTTTTTACCATGAGTCCCTTCCGTCCTTATATGCCTCCCGTTCTCACTTCCCTTCGGCCCTCCCGCCCGTCCACGAGTCGTCCGTCCATACTGTCCTCACGTCCCCCGCGCCCGACATCCTTCGCGTCCCTCACGTCCCCCTGTCTCCTGGCGGGCTATACTCACTAGTGTGTTGGTGCTAGTGTCTCGGGTCGCGGCGATGGTCGCGCTCCCGCTCGCGCTCGCGGTCTGCAGGCGGCGGGTCGCGGTCGCGTCGCTCGCGGTATCGCTCGTCGTAGTACGGGGCTGCGGCGGTGCGGGACTTGCTGCCCGTCGCGTCGCCCGCGCCTACTTCCGCCGCCGGCTCCACGGGGGACTTGCGTGTCCTAGAAACAACAGTGTGATAGTCTACTACATACTCCAAAATAAGTTTAACGCTTGCACACTGTGTTAAACAGTCTGCAAGCGTTAAACAGATGCGAAATAAAACGGCAGCATGACAGTTTGTGAGAAAAAGCAAATGAAAATATGGCGCCGTGACAGTTTAATAAAATCACTACAGCCGTTTCTTCAAGCGTGGTCAATTGACCCGATGATTCCCGGTGTAGGTAAATATTTAAATCGCCTAATGGCTCGTCAACGTCAAATTCATAGGAGCAGACTGGATGAGACTGGTACAGGACCGTGAAAATTAGCTCAATAGAGAAGAAGCCTACTGCAGTGCATGGATGTGGGCTGATGAAAATGGTGATGATGATTAGGTGATATAAAATATACAAAAGACGGTATACCTCGGTTGTACTGACCTCTCGTCGCGGCTGTGTCCCCGGTTGTACTCGGTACGTTCACGGTCGCGAGATCTGGAGCGATCGCGTTCACGTTCACGGTAGTCACGGTAGTATCTGCAAATTCAATTATAAATATCTTAAAATCAATGGAATGATGTTCGTTGGTGAGGAAAGCACATGCGAAGGGCTGGAACGGAAACAAGTGGTCGAGAAATTCTAAAATATGAAAAATATACAATCAAAAATCCGACAGACAAGGGCAGAATTTGGACCCAAGACAAATCAATAAAGCAAAAAACTTATAAGGGCGAGCATGCACTTGTGACTAAATGTTAGACCCTTGGGTTAGACCGCACTAGAAATGCACTGCAGCGGCGCAACACGGCGCGGCAACTGCATATCATACATTTTTGACAGCTTTGCCGCGCAGGGTAGCGCCGCTGCAGTGCGGTATATCTCATACATTTTCATACAAAGAATCTTTTGCAACGCCGCGTCCGACTAGTACGGCCTATCATCAGATCTTTCTATCTTTCATTGTCAGCGCAAGAGACAGGTCAGACGGTCCACGGACTCAGTCGTAAGCGCGCGCTCTCTAAAACTCATTTATCTTAATCACACTTACACACATACATAAATATTAAACACAAGTACAAAGAACACTCAAGGAAGGAAACACCTGAATTCTACTATCTACTTGATTCTAACAGCAAGAGCAAGTATGAAGTACTTACGCGTCCCGGTCGCGTTCACGATCCCTGTCCCTTGAGCGTTCCCTGTACCTGTAAACAAGCGGTTTCCTTCAATACTTCTCATCAGTATTTATTTTTTACTTCGGTACAGGGTTTGGGAGCTTGGGAAATAAGCTTCTTTTTTTATTACTGGTTTGGGACTTGTGATTCGTAAAATTGTGTTTCGTGAGCTGAAGTCTTGTACTATAAGGGCTCATAAGATCGGGTGAAGGTGGAGCGATGAGAGCTACGCCCAGAAAAACAGATACTATTGACCTAAGCAAGCATTCTAACCCACGCGACCGCGACCAGCGACATTGCTTTGTATGACTTAAGTATATGACTTTTTGAGGCCCCCTGCGGTCTGCACCAGCGGAGTTTATGACATCATCTTCCATCAACAACTGACGGATTGCACGCGACTTCGATTGCGGACCTAACTACTAGTGATCGCGCGGTTGTTGCCGGTTGCGGTAGAGTGGATCTGAACGCTACCCATAAAGACGATCAATGTACACACTGCCAAGGAATAAGGTACACTTGAAATGGATAAAGTTTTCTCTGATCGATTTTCTGAATCGATTTTCATGGGTGTATTTGTGCAGTTTGCTAACCTGCATAATTAAATGAAATTTTATGAAAATCCATATATTATTTTCAAACAAACCTTTATCCATTTTGAGAGGCCCAATGTACCTTTCACCTAGTCATTCATACTGTACCTGTCTCTGTCCTCCCTGTCCCGGCTGCGGTCGCGATAGCGGGAGGCGCTGCGCTCGCGGCGGCGCGGCGCGCGGTGGTGCGCTCGCGCGTCTCTCTCCCGGGAGCGCGAGCGGCCGCGGGTTCGCTCCCCGCTGTTGTAGGATTTGGTTTCAACGCCGTGTAGGGTGTCCTGTAGCGATGAGATCAGGATCTTGCAGCGTTCGTCGTGGGCCACCTGGATGATTAGAAAGAAATAATGAATTAAGTACTAGACATTGGCCTTGATTCGACTGAAACACGATGTAACTAATGTTTAACCATATCCATTTTTGGAGATATCTTTGTTGAAATAGTTTTTCATTTCGTAGAAATTCGTGAAACTCCTAGCGACGTTTTGATTGGAGTCGAAATCGTAAAGGCACAGGTCTGAACGTGCTATTA
Organism: Scrobipalpa atriplicella; assembly: GCA_029255725.1. Taxonomy (NCBI): domain Eukaryota; kingdom Metazoa; phylum Arthropoda; class Insecta; order Lepidoptera; family Gelechiidae; genus Scrobipalpa; species Scrobipalpa atriplicella. The sequence goes on from JARACY010000056.1 coordinate 100,829, forward strand.
CTGAAACCGAAGCTTTTGTTATAAGAAAGTCCATGGTTTTTAACATTCATGCTATTAAAGAACCATTTTCCACCAAAATTTTTGCCACCGGGATACCTAAAACTATGATTACTACTGGATATTTGGACATACAATTGAAGAATCCAACTAAATTGTATCAAGGAGGCTATACCGAATGGCACCGGTAGAGCGCCAAAAATTGAAGACTATTGTCGAAGATCTCATGGCCAACGGTATAGTGAGCGAAAGCACCTCAGATCATGGAGTCCAGTAATTCTTGTAAAAATAAAGAATGGAGAGGATCGTGCACTTACTACCCAGAACTGAATAAAAACGTTTTATAAAGTTTACACTTTAGATAATTTCAGACCAGATTGACAGATTATCGGACGCAATCTATTACATCAGTCTGGCCATGGCCCAAGGTTTCTACCAGGTTCCAATTGAAGAAAAATCTGTAACCAAAACGGCATTCATAACACTCGACAGTTTATATGAGTACGTTAGGATGCCGTTTGGCCTGATAAATGCACCTGCCATTTTTCAGCGGGCTATAATGAATGACGGCATTGCGACCTTATAGATGATCTACCATAAATGAATACAAAAAGGCATTACAGACGAAACTAATTATAATCCTAGAAAATCAAAAATCTTCTATGGATAAAGTAGTAAGTTTGTAACGGTCTGACAGGATCAAAATTAGTTCGTCTATTGTATTGCATTGTATTGTAAAGGGCTCTCTTTTCCGCATTTAGACTCTTAGTTGGTCCGTTATGCATGAGTGGGACAGTTGGCTAAATTAGCCAACCCAGCTCTTTCCAGAAGCTCAGAAGTCTCCTGGGACGTTCACAGACTTCCTTGAGCGACCCCGGGCTGCCGAGGATTTGTGCCCGGTGGGTGGTCTGCAACCGTGTAGTTCGTCTATAGTTGATTGTCCCAAAAGTATGATAATCCATGATGTAATCGGGAATCGTGTTCTACCTGTAGGAACATAATGATTGTGATGTTATTCAGCTGTTACCTTGCTCTGCTTGATGAGCGATATGGCGGTGACGAGTGTCTCGATGGCGGAGGCGTATTCTCCGGCCGCCGCGTCGCTCACCGCGCGCGCTATAGCCGACGATGATACTGTCCTGTTGCGGCTCATCACCTGCAAATAATATACAACTTAGCAATCGTAGAAATGTCATTTGGTTCCAGCATGGAGCAGTGCTAGTTTGACAGTTGTGGAATTTAGTGATGCTCGCTGGTTTTCAAATCGCAAAGATGTATGATCTTACTTCCTCGAACTCAGCCTCGCTGATGGCAGGGTGCGGCGGGGGGTGAGCGGCGTGCGGGGGCGGCGCGGCGTGGTGCGGCGCGCGGGACGCCTCAGCCGGAGGCGGGTAGTTCTGCAAACAATATATTGATCAATTCAGGTGTCTTTTGAAGGCGTCGCTCATTTCGCCATGATAAACACACTGCAATTTCGGCGCGCTTATGAGTAGGTGGCGATGACCAGTACAGCGTGAGTACAGCAATGCAGGCACTATTAATTGTTCTATGTGTTATAGACCCATCTGAGCGGCCGTCGGATAGTTGGTTCGCCTCCTTCGGGAAATGACGATCAGGAACGCATTAAAGAACTCGTACGGAGTGCACGGTTAGGGAACAAACCTTAAACAAATACCCCTGCACTCCTGATGTTTCGGCCCGTATGCCTAACGGCGGGAAGGACCTTGAGTGGTCGATAAATAGTGCAAGTTCTTGCGTAGCATCTATCAAACTGAGTCTCCTCTATTTCGAGTCGTTGTTTCACAGAGCACGTAAGTTGTACATTGGTTTAGAACTTGTAATATTTGGCCTCGTATTGACTAAATCAAAGAGCTAAAAAATTAAGACTTTTCTAAACAAAAACAAAGACGTACTCAAAGTCCTTCTAAAGTTTTAAACAAGGAAGAAATGAAGATGTATTTATTACCTGTGGTGGTCTGCCGTAGGGCGGTTGCCTGGCGCCGGGCGGGGGGCCCTGCGCGGGGGGCGGCGCGCCGTGCGGCGGGTGACCGTATGGGGCCCCGGGACCTGCAATATGACACTCTTTAGATACATAACACAACCTAATCTACTTATGAAATACAGGTTTTATCGGCCTACTTCTCTGTCTCAATAATAATACACTGTTTCCCAGGCATGGAAAACCAGCAGTTTCCGGACGAGTAAACTGCATGAGAATGGCTCAAGACCGAGCTGAGTGGCGTGCCATGGGAGAGGTCTATGTCCATCACTGAACTGGCACAGGCTGATCATGATAATGAGTCTTATTCAAAGGCATGTAATAGGTCATTGGTTGATTTCCATGCTGGACGGGCAGCAATAAAAAAAGCTAGAATGTTCCAGCTGCTTCTCCTCCAGGCCATATTATATATGTTACGCACAATCCCCCATGTTGTAAAGATTAGCAAATGAATTCGAGAGTTTTAGTGTATCGTAATTTAGATAATCCTATCACTACTGAAATAACCATCAAAAACTTGTCAGACATGGCTGAACGACCATTGTTTGACGCTCTCTCTATATCTTATTAAGTCTATGGTCCTGACCTGGCGGCGGCTGCTGCGGCGGCGGCACGATGGGCGCGGGCTGCGGGCCCGGCTGCTGGTTGAAGAACGCCGGGTTCACGTGCGGCGCCGGACCGCCCGGCCCCACGCCTGCAGACAATGGAGAAACTGATGTACACCACGTACTTATACTATTGGGGTAGGGAATGTAGGAGGGACCAATGTAGAAGAGAAAGTGCCTGACAGAAGACGCCTTATTTATTTTAAAACTTTTGTGTAAAGGTCTGTAGTTCACTTAGCACCTGGAATTGGCTACTTTCCAACTAGTCAAATCAGCAACTTTTTATGAAATGTCAAAAACGCTTTTTTGTATGAAAATAGTAAATTATGACGTCACATTTTAGTAAATATTGACTAATCAAATCAATAACCTATATACTTTTAATTCGATTGTTAAAATCTAAATGTGCATTTTTTCTTAAAATGATGAATGAAATCCACAATATCTTTAGCCATCAGTTTTAAGTATAAACGTTTTGAATTTTTTAAGCTACCCAGTCAAGTACCCAATTAGGTGCAGACTGACAGTTTCTGCAGCATGTGTCTTTTTCCTTCCGTTCTGCACTTGTGTATCTTTATCGATAGTAGATACCGCCATACAATCATGTATTGGACAATTTGATTGTAGTTTTCGTGGAATGTTCCAGCAATACTGACATTATTATGCCCCATATGAAGATTTTCAGTAAAACATAGAATGATAGCAAGAAATATGACTAAAATTAACTTAAAATAGTAAAGCTAAGCAAGCAACTGAGAACCAATAAATAGAGATTGCAAAAGTCATGCAATAATAAAATTAAATTTATATAAAACATGTTTTTAAAGAGCATAAACTTGAAATCTATTTTCTGAGCATTGACGGTTTTATAGGATAGTAAAGAAATCTAGTATTTTTTGTATGATCCAGACCTCACATTACATTATTAAGGTGTATGCAGAAAAAAAATGCTTGTTCAATTTTGTAATATTCCAACAAACCACAAATATGTTAAGAAAAGAACAATGCTAAATAAAGAATGACAAATGTAAAGAATAGTCTTCGGATGAAAATGATTGATGATTCAGAAACCAAATTGACTGAAGTTTGAAATTGAAATGTTGCCAAGTTATGATGAATAAGAAAGAGGTAGCTTCATCCGCCTCGTAAGAGCCAGAACATTAGAAGTTTTTTTTTAAGTTCTTGTTTAATACTCGTGTAATACGCTTACTATCTACCTGCCACCGCGGTGCTTGCTTTGCTCGGTTAGTGGTATCATGCTAAGTAGGGAGTGTGTCGTACCTGGGTAGCCGTTCATACCTGGGTGCGGCTGCGGCTGCGGCCCGCGCGGGGGGCCCTGGTGCCCCCCGTGTGGAGGCATACCGTGGTGCGGGGGCGGCATGCCTTGCCCGGGCGGCTGGAATAGAAGGTTAAGGTTAGAAAAATATAACATAAAAAAACAATCCAAATAGCTAATTTTCGATGGTTTCGAAGTATTGCAATTTAGGAGAAAGGCTGGGGTAATGATTACAAGGTCGTTGGTGCTCTGTCTATCCCGTAAAAGAAACAGGCATGACAATGTATTTTGTAGTGATTGAATGAATGATTTCAGATGTTCTGCCATTTTATTAAATTCTGGAAAAGAAAGCCAGATAACTCACGGCTTGATGCGGCGGCGGCATCTGATGCGGCATCTGGTGTTGCGGGGGCCCGTACTGCGGCTGCTGCGGGCCCATGTGCGGGGGACCTCGGGGGCCCCAGTCCGGTCGGGGGCCACCAGGGCCCGGCGGACGCTGCATTTGTGGCGGGCCTTGGAACTGGGAATAAAATGACTTCACAATATGATAGAAGTCTCGTGTCAATGGAGTGTGCAACTGTTCCGAAATATCGAGGTAATAACGGTGAAACCCCTGTTGAAATTGCAATTTGATAGAATTTTATATGGTCTGTTTAATTTCGGATCACCGAACAATCAGTTTAACAGCGGAAACTAAAAGGGGTAGGTATTTGAGTGACTCCTTTTTGCACGGCACGCAAAACTAAAAGGTGCAGTATGGCACACCCGAACTCGTAAGATAAAACATGTAGGTCATATCAAATTACCTGCATTGGCGGCCTGTGCCCAGGCGGTGGGCCCTGGTGTCCCGGCGGGGGCCCTTGCTGCATGTGATGCGGCGGGGGGCCCTGCTGCTGCATGTGGTGCGGGGGGCCGTGCGGCGGCCCTGGCGGGGGGCCACGCATCTGGTGATGGGGCCCCGGGCCGGGCATCATCATGCGTGGGCCATTCGGGCCTGGGCCGTTGGGGCCGCCTCCAAAGAAGTCTATGGATGCATTGAAAAAATGATAGGATAAGATTTTTTTTTCCCGTATTTTGTAAATTTTACCAGTTTGTAAAAAGAACTAAATATTGTTGTTATTGGAAATAGTCTGGTAATATTCTGTTTGTCTTTTAGACTGAGGTGGGACCGATAAAATGTACCAGCTACTACGCTGACTTTTTTAATTGTATTTCACATCTAACTAACATCCATCCATACCTAACCTACTCAGCTTCTTTCTAAAATGACTCCTCCTTTATTTTGTTAGACACGAAACAATTATGCTGACCCACGCTTGGCCTAGCCCCTTGTTGGTAACTGGCAGCGGCCATCATTTTTATACTTCACTTTGAAGTGTATTTTGATATTTGGATTCAGTTGTTGTTTTTCTATTTTCTGGACCAGTCTGTCCATAATTAAAAGACTCAGCAATTTTACCAGTAGTTTGTATTATCGAAGGCATTTTTAATACCCCTAAAGGTTTATTCCTATGCTTATGAGGGTAATTTAAAGTCATTAGTCGAATGTCATTACATTAATTAGATGATTAGAAAGGTTGCGACTAAATGTTATCTTCGAAATATGCTTATTTTCTCTAACATAAGCTCTCATTACTAACCTCCTGGATGCGGGCCTGGTGGCCCCCCCGGATGCCCGGGGGGCCCTCTCATGCCCGGGTTGTTGGGTCCCGGAGGCGTCGCTCGGGTCTTTGACTGACTCTCGAACTGGTTCAGTGCCTAGAGGAAATATGATGCTTAGCATATCTTCAAAAATTTAAATGGCTTTTCTATCAAGTAAAAAGATTTCCATGCTGGATTGGAATTGGAAGCGATAGAAAAACAATGTTCCAGCCGCCTATTTTTCCAGGTAAACTGAGAAAGATAAGGGTTTCAGTATATTGCGATGGGCTAACAGTTCACTATGAAATAAACTTTTCATTCGTTTCGAAATCTTCTCAAATGCGTGGAGAAAATAGATTGTTGAAACATGGTAGAAGCTCTACCTGTGCCAACCCCGTCAGCCGTGTTTCAACTGCCTCCGTAGTCTATTGGTCCGAGCCATGGACTCACAACCCGGAGATCTCAGGTTCGATTTCCGGCGGGGGACAATGACATGGTATTGTTGTTGCTAGTTTGGTTAGGACATTGCAGGCTGATCACCTGATGCCCGGAAAGTACGATAATCCATGCTGTCGGATGGGCATGTAAATAGTCTCTGGTCGTGTCAGTCAATTTGTCCCATCAGAATAAGCGCAAACACTTAGTCACTAAAAACTAGTCCCGCGCAGTTGGCTGATTTTTGGAGATTGGCCGCAGTCACCGAAAAACGGTTGGGAGGAGTATTATTTTAGATTAGTTGCTACAAGCATTGTAACGATAAAAATTTATAGGCCAGCTACGATAGGTGTTGTTATTTCTGCAATAGGTATGCTCAGACTATTTTATTGTTCTAAGTTCTTACTTCTCAAATATTTCTTTACTACGCGTTGCGTAACAAAATCGCCTACTTTTGTTTTTCAGCGTGAATTAAAATTACCTGTTTAGTTGGCAGCGTGACGACCGGGTGCTGCCCGTGAATCTCTTTCTTGGGCAGGTGGTCCATGACCATCCGCAGCGAACGGTCGGAGCCGAGCGAGATGACGCAGAACCCTTTGGACTGCCCATTGGCTCTGTTCTCGAAGAACTTCACGTCTTGAAAGTCCGTCACTCCGACGTCCTGCACTGCGTTGGCGATATCCTGGTCCGTGGCCCACTGTAAACAGCCAACCCTCAACTCAGGTGCAGCTCTAGCTGGTAAAACATATACGCGGCGGATACTGAGTATTTACATACCTCAAAGCACCAATCAGCGATAGCCCTAGCCTACGTGTCGCAATCCTATTCACGATATACGCGTTTCAAAAAAGTGCAATCTGAATTGAATTTTAGACGTCATATAAAATAGCGTTATTTTGTAAATCGTTTTTTTTTTTAAATTAAGATTCCTACATATTACCGATCCTGCAATTTTACCATTCACGGCATTCAAAAAATTCTCCTTTTACACACACTCTCAAAATATTTTTCCTCAAAACACGCTTAGATAATTGGATATTTGTGAATAAATACAATGTGTTCTGATGGTTCTTTTACGAGGAAACGTCAGGAGAAAAGGAAACAGTTTTCTTTGTTACCATTATTTTATTTTCATATCACAGAGCGTTTTTATTGATATTTTCACCACGTTCACTAAAATTAGACGAAGCAGGTCACAACTGCTAAAACATCTACAACATAGATTTGGGTAGAAACAGGAACCACAGTCCTTCTATAAACAATATTAAAATAATTTGCTTTACAGATTATTTTACAAGGGTATTATTAATGGATACTGTACTTAGTTTTATTCCCAATAATAACTTTATAACGTACGGCTCAGAACAATTCATATAACAATTTACATTAAATTGTTCTTTTAATTTTAGGGTACAAAGAAATCTGCGACTAGGAATAATCACAACAAATTGTTACAAACTTGCAAAAGGTGTAAATTCTATCGATAAAAACTGGTGCAAATTACAAGTGTTCGATTTTTACCGGAAATACAAAAACCCAACGTAGAATACATACAATATCCGAAAAAACCGCGCGATTTAAACCAATGACCGCTAAATACAAAACTGTGATAATTAATTATATTTCTTAAAGATATATTTTTTTTTCATATTCAAAAATAATACCAGTTTTACCCGTTTCCATAAAATCAAGTCTAATAAATATAATAAAAGTTTTATAATTTGATTTTATAACAAGAATAATTATTTGCAATCGGTGAAAGATAATATTTTACACAGGAAGTAGAATATTATAAAAATTACGATCTAAAGATGAGCTCAAATAGTTTCTTATTCGCGACAAAACACGTATTTTCACAGACATTTCATCAGAAAACAAAGATTAAACAAGTTTTTAATAACAGTTTTTTTTTTATTAGCCGATAACCAGCCAAAAACAGTAGTTGGTAATACAAGAACAAATAAAACAATAAAAATCAAAATATGCACAAATACTACATAAAACAAGCTCAAAACATCTTACCTTGGTTGAACCTGATAAGGAAAAATATGCAATAGGTTACAGTTTAAATGGGACCGAAGTTTTGGACGAAATACATGTTCGTAATTTCAAAATAAATACATGCAAAAATGCCCTAGTCTTCACAAGAATTCAATATGAACAAATTGAAGTCTTTTGAAGCCAACTAACCCCACGCAACCCATACAACTATGTATGTATGTGTCCTATTTCGTTCTGAACAGTCAAGCAGATCATGATGTAAATGGTAATTTTTTTATCTGAATGTAAAGAAATAAACGCACTGAACTAATAACAATAAATTGTGAATATGTTTTAGTGCATATATTAGACCACACTATGATATTTCTATGAGCGATCCTTTGAGTTTTTTAAGTGCCTAGATACATCATGACCTGCCTACTTCTATGATTAGCCCACGACACGACATTATGCACCATAGGGTCAGCGCAGATTACGCGCACTTTTCGGTATGCAATTGACAATCAATTCAATGAATAGTACTTTGTAGTTTAGTTCGTTAATTGCACTCTGAGAAGTATCCACTGACCTATAAGTGTACTTTCTGACTACATTAGCTTTGCAAAATATTCAGTGAAGATAAACCTCTGATTTATAAACCAGTTTGCTTAAGAATATACCTCAAACAAATTCTAAAAATTTCTGTTAGTGTCAATCGCAAATTGACTGAGTCACAAAACAGACAAAAACCTTTTGATGATAATAATTAGGTGAAGGTATACAAAACATGTATAACTCCATATTAACAATTATGTGCTAAAATGGTGTGGTCAAATTAAATAGTGAAGTTAACACATTATGTGTTAGGTTATCTTAATGCTATATTTTAATTAGCAATAAATATAAATAAATATATTAAAAACATATACGCGAAATTCATTCGAATTCTTTCATCCATCATTTTTTTCAGCCTTGACACATTTTATGCAAGAACACATTCATACAAACATGCTAAATACCAGATTTCATAGTGAGTGTTGAAACAACACATTTTTATGTCAATAAATTTTAAAGAGATATTTACAGTTTCATAGGATCTGATTTGAAAATGTGCTTTTTGAATCACTAAATCTAATACCCTCCCCACTGACTAGGGAATGCAATCTTGATCTTGCAAGATCAAGATTCCACCAAGATCTTGGGTGATTTTCCAAGATTCAATCTTGAAGGCCATCAATCTCGAATTTTGAAAACCTGTTCGCGATCTTGAAAAAAAAGACCAAGATTTCAAGATTCCAAGATTTTCAGACTGAGCGCGCGTAAAGCGGGAGAGAACGGGGGCAATACCTGAAATTCGCTTTTAACAGCCTTTTAACTTTCGTCCCTACTAGTGTGGAGGCAGAAAGGGCCTTCTCAGCCGCGGGCTATTTAGCCACTGATATACGGTGCCGTTTGGGTGATGACACTTTAAGTGTACTTTGCTTCTTGAGAAGCCATTTTCAAAATGTTTAATTAAGAGCTAATTAAACATTTTGATTCCAAAATTCCAAATAAACGTTGATTATTGTGTTCATATAATGTTGTTTCATTTAAAAAGTATACTCAATTATCTAAACTAATCCAATAATACTGGTTACTCTCAATTTACAGTATTTGACACAAAAATAACGCATTTTTCATTTATTCTGCTCAATCTCGAATAATCCCGAAAATCTTGATTCGAGATCGAGATCTTGACCCGAATCTCGACAAGATCTTGAACTGACCAATCCTGATTCAGAAAAAAGGCTCCAAGATCTTGAATGGTCAATCTTGGTCCAAGATTGCATTCCCTACCACTGACATAAGATTCCATCCATACAGTTGATCATCAGGATTACAGATATCATCAAAGATTCTTATCTTACTTGTATAAAACAGTTAAAGTTCAAGGTAGCAATTTTACCTTTACAACTATATGGATGACTTCTTTAGCCAAAAATATATTTCATATTTTTAGCTTTTTTACATGTTGATGGATACCTTATAAAAACATAATAAAAAATAGGTCTACCTTGCTCTCCATAATACTACAAGTATAGAGATGTCAGAAAAAATATTGTTACTAGTTACTAACTACAATAATTATGATATTTTTTAAATCATATTTATAAGAATAATTCAAGATACATATGAAAATTTTTGTATAGAACTAAAGGCCCAATTAATTATACAGGATTTGTATTCTAAAACTAGTTCTAGTATTTTTTTTTTTATCAATCAGCTTAGGTATATGTATTCAGTACATCTGTAAATATCTCTTTGTAGCTGTTATTGATATAAAGTAAACATATTAAACTAAATGGACAAGTATTTAAAAATTACATTCTAAAAGAGAAACCCCAATCCTCGGAATAAAAAAAAATGAATTATTGATTCCTACATTGTGCTGATATTAATATGAGTTAAAAAAGGCATTTGAAGTTATCATTATTATGAGACATTTATGGATTACCCATAAAAAGGCAAAGACATGCCACAATAGAAAAGGCAGAAGTGTTCAAGACAACTAAAGCCAATCATTTGCCATCGTCATTTTAAAATTGTAAAAAAATAGATTATTATTATCATATTACAGCTGTTATAAATATAACAGATGAGTAAAATTTCATGAGTTGTTTCAATAAACTTATAACATTGGAGAAAGCATTTAAGACTACTAACTTTGTGACTGACTACTATTGGTTTTGTATATTTGCAATTAAAAAAGCAATAACAAGGATATACAACATACAACAAACCCAAGTATTTAGTACTCTTCTTGGTTTCATACTTTATTTTGTCCTGTTCTTGTCTTTGCTTTATATTAATAGATGATACAACAACAATGAAGTTAGTTGTAGAGTGGACTATTTTCTATGTTTGGTTCTCTTAGAAATTGATATAAAACATTTACCCAAACTAAAAATGTATGACAAAAATCAATTGTTCCTGTATCATAAATTATTGTGTCTTATAAATTTTGTTTTATATGTATATTGTCTTATTTATAAAAACAATAACTTATTAATAATTAGAACAGTACATGAGTTTAAGAAAATAATAGTTCATCATTTACTTTTTAAATAGAAATAGTCTTATCTTGTCAAAAATATTTTTTTATTGTTAAGGTCATTATGTTTTGTGTAAGACAAATAAAGATTGAATCATACTTTAATTATTTACTGTTAGATAAAATTTTGTACAGACATGTACTGTTCTAGAATTGCAAAGGTAACCAAATGAAAGATATAAATTTAAATACTGACAGTACATTGTTTAGTATACCAATAATAGTACAATTTTACTTACCTATATCCTAATCTTTAAAATCGAAATTGTATGCTATAAGAGATGGTATCTGAGAAAGGTACCATTTCCTCTCTATCTCAAAATCAAGAAAAAATTCTGAATGAGATAGGATTACAGCTGTTTCATCTCACGAATGCAGCTGAGTTATACTTGTAGTTGTGCCTATGGAGGAGCACCTTTGCCTTTGTGTTGTAAAAACAGGTTTACTATGCCAAACTCACTCACACTAAGGCAATGTGACTGTAGGTACATTTACACTCAAAAGTACGGCTTTGCTGCAGTTGTGAGATAGAACATCCTGTAACATGATGTAGAGTCCCATTCTCAGATCCTTGTTGCAAACATAGTTATATTGCGTTTTTTTACCCTTTGAATAAATAAGTTTACAATTATTTACCTATAATAATGGTAACAATAGGTAGCAATAAAACTTATAAAAGGAGAAAACAATAGAAGCTGACAATACTCTTCTATTATCATGTAGGTACTACACAACAGTGTTGGAGCAAGAATTATTATACCTAGTACTCAAGTTGTTAGAAGATTTTTGAATAGTTAACATTGTAAGGAATGTGAAAAACATACCTACAAAAAGGTACTCTTTACATGGCAGGATAAGGAGTATGCTTAGCAAGGTCATAAATAAATTACTACATTTTGTCAAAGTAAGCTTGTCACAGTATCCCTTATCAATACTTTCATATGGCTACCCTTGCAGACCTCTGTTTTTGGAGCAAAACAGACGTCGTAACATAAATAGAAACTATATTTACATAATTCTAAATTAGACAAAATGATGTACGAACCCAAGTGAGGTTGCCGACGTAGAGCTGGAAGCGGCGGCCATGATGGTGGCTTGGTGCGTTGTTGTGATACTGCGAGTTGCCGTTGGTCTCCTCCGGCGGGTGCGGGTGCGACGGAGGCACGTTCGGTGGTCCCTCGCCTTCCTCGGTCTTCACTTGCGGCGCGGCGATCACGTCGTCGTACAAATCCACATTTTCACCACCAAATTCGTCCTGTAATGGCCCGCCCAAGCGATGTCATATTATCACGAAAATAACCATTCAAACGGTGTTTTTCAATTTGTAGCGAATAGATATGGTTTTCTTGCGTGTATTTTACTAGTTTACGTACCTGTCTGTTGAAATCATTTTCAATATCGTCGGCGTACAAATCTATATCCACGCCTCCGTCCGCCATTTTACGACGAATGTTTTTTTTTTAAACCTGTGTTGCCAGCATACTAGCTGGCTGCCAGACAGTACTAGTGCGTTTTCAAATTGCGTCACGTTCACGTCACTCACTACGCGTCACACCGCCGCACGTTATAAGACGATTATCACACTATACGCGCAACGCGACGTACCTATTGTCTACGGTTCCATTGTTTTCACTTCGCGGTTTCAGTGTGCCATACCCCGCGTTTTTTTCTTAAAATCACGCCTTTATCCCTAATGGGGTAGGCAGAGCAAAAACGACAAAGGTCGTTCCGCCACGTCTGACAAGTTTTGGGTTTTGGGGGTTATACAGATGATTATGTATTTTGCTATAGTGACGGGTTGTAAGCCCATCGCCTAAATTGCAATACACTGAGACCCTCGAATCACTTAGCTGGTTTTTACAGCTTGCCCGAGAGGAGATGCAGCTGTCACATTCTACGTTTTTCTATCATTCCCAGCTCCCAGTCCAGCATGGAAGATTGACTACAAAAGAAAATAAACTGCTTCATTTACATGTCGACTTGTGATTACAGTCTGTTCGAAAAGAGAACAGGCATAGAATCGGAGGGCGCACATTTGTATTAACTATCCCACGGCTGATTGCGTGGCGTTTATGCCTAGGTCTTTGACCTAAAACCTCCAAAATTTAACGTAGAAGGTTTATGTGGTGGTTTTATTTTGTATGTATACTCTTTTTTGTAATTATTATTTTTCTTCTTACCTTTTTGATGTTATGTCAAGTCAAGATTGATAGAACGAATAAATGAAATACGTACCAAGAGAAAATATCGTTTATTTCCAAAATCCATAAAAATAAAGATATTTAGCTGCTGTCCAAAGTGGTAATCTTCAGGAGCCGCGGTACCGCCTCCAAAGAATCCTTTTTACTGTGATAGTTACTGTTAAAGACTTGGGCATAATCCTCACATGACCAAGCGACAGTTAATTAAATACAAATGCGCGCCCTCAAATTCCATGCCTGTTCTCTTTTCGAACTAGTTTTCTTTGTCTACGTTTCGAACAGACTTTATCGATTTTATTTCAAGCATGGCTTCATCTAGTTTTGTTGAATCGCAATTAACAAAATCGCAATAATAAACGCAATGGACAATAAGACGCAAGCTCAAAAAGAACGAGTGAGGCTAGGCCCACAAGTTAGCCAACATAATAATATTTAAAAGGTTTTGGTTTTGCTACTCAATAACAGATGTCGCTAGTTCGTCCAATTTATACCTTTTTGGTTTTGCATGAAATTATCGGAAATTCTCAAATAGAGAACGTACATCGATTTTATTTCGCTTTTTATGGTTCAAGTTTATTTTATTCTTTTTCCTTTATATTTTTATTTATTTTTATTTTTACCTAGACCCGAAAAAAATTCACACCGACATCTACCGGAGTATTCGTGAACTGTTTTAGGAGAAGTCTGTCGTTATTGCCGCACAAGTGGCGCTCTCTATGCAGCTGTCATTATGTCATGCGCGAAGCGAGCGAGCGAGCGCCGAGCACCGTTCCTTCCTCTCCTCGCCATTTTCCGTCAAGCCCAATCGAGGTAGCTTCTGTCAGTCGCTGTGTTTGTGTACATTGCAAGGTGTTGTGAAAAATTATCCGTATCCATGAATATCAATGGGAAATCGTGAATGCGACGCCAAACGATGGGTCGATTATTGTGTTTGTGGCTATAGTGATTCGTTTGAAAAGTGATGATGGCCGAGTGAATAGGCAAAGTGCAGTGTGTTGTGTCGTATGGTGGGCTGTCACGGTTGTGAGGCCCTTTCTCTGGATATCCTGTCCTCAAGACGTCGGGTTCGGAAAGGTGACACACCATGTCGGGGAAGAACGTTCCGTCAGATAAGGTAAGTGGTGGCTAGTAGCTGGTGGCCCGCATCTTACCCAACCCAACCATCGCAAAGGTCATTTTTTGTTTGTTTCTTAAACTGCTCCTTTCTCTCGTCGAGTTGGCTGCTAGGTGACTTGCACCAACTTTATTACTCTGTACGTAGATATTTGAACTAGAATCATTTAGGTTTCGTAAGAAATTATAATGAAACAGGTGCTAACATTGTGATAACAATCAATATTTTGGTTTTGAAGGCCTCACAATAGTTGTAGAATTTGCTGTTGAATGTGCCTTTTACATAACCAAAATACCTTATAACTTTTTTAACTGTTTAATTCTGCATATTGGAATTAGGTCACATAATAATGTTAAATGGTTTTACCTTGACCTAATTCAAATTTTGAAGCAAATCCTTTAAAATCCCTACACTCCACTTAATAAATGGTTTATGCCTATGTTACAACATCTATATGTTATGTGTTTCTGAATTAAGCAATACATAAATCTTGGGTAAGAATAAAACAAATGTACCTAGTAGGTTATTCTCGGAAGATCCAATGAATAAACTCATTTTAATTTATTTTCATAAAATCCCAGGATTCTATTTAACTGAGTATCAAGATCATGCAAGCAAGAATGTATTTATTACAATTATAGGTACACATTTGTAGAAACTAATCTTTTGGACTATTCTGTTGTACCTATTTCTTTTTCACATAATTATTATTTTTTAATCAAATGGCGATAGTACACCAAGTTGCTATCTATTAGACAAAATTATTACAAAATTATGGGGTCCTCCAATAGTAGGTACTCAAGGATATAATGATCAGAAAGAATGATAGCTAAAGAGCCTTAAAAACTTCCTATGTTCACAATAAGGCATATAGCCTTAAATACTAGAATGTCCGTCCATAATCTTAATCTATCATTCTTGTCACAATATTCTTCTGTATATAATGTACATTCTAGTGAATCAGTTAAAAGTAAAATAAATAACAATAGATTCTAATTGTTATGTTTTTTCTGTCAACATTATTCTACCTATATTTGCATGAATTAAAAACATACAACCGAATTGAGAACCTCCTCCTTTGTTTTGGAGTCGTTTAAAAATGGGGACCTAACTTCATCCTGTTTGATGTTTTTCACACAATATTAATACATAGGTACAGCGCAAGCAAAAATAATTGACATCCAAACACCTAACCTCAAAGAGGAAGTATTCATATAAAAATTAAGACACACCACCATTGCTAACTAATGCAAGGGGATTATAATAATGACAATAGATTGTTTTCATACTTGCAACATAATACTTAGATACAGTTTAACCTCTGACCAACATGAATATGATATTAGCTGGATTAGAGGTATTGAGTATACTACCATAATAGGTAGGAAGGTCTTCAGCCATAATATTTCTCCGATAAAAGAAGCAAGTGCTGCTGACACATTAATTACATATGAAGGTGATGTGGTATGGAATTTATATGGTTATTATGTTGTTTTATTATAATGGAAACCTATCAATCCTAAAATTGTAATTTAATAATTAGTTACTTATGGGTTTATATTTCTTGTTTTATTTTTTGTATATTATTCTATGTACAATACCAATATAATAGATGTAGCAGCCTATAATAAATTTAACTAACTGTAATTTAATTAAGGAAATAAAACAGGTAGTCTTAATCTGACCCATTTTCAGTTTTTGGAAGAATTAATTAATTACTCTCAATTAGTAGTTTACTGTAGTTAAAATAACTTTGTTATTTTCACGCTTCCTTTGTTGTAAAACTAATTTGCAGTGTGTTGTGTAACTGAGTCCTTGTACCTACACACGCCGGCAAAATTAAATGAACATGGTCAAAAATATTTGGTTGTTTTGTTCATCATTCATCAACTTGTATTCATGATGACACTGAAATACTTCCGATTAGGTTGGAATTCATAAAAAAAATCAGATGTTTTTTTTCCTTGGCATGCTGTAGCAGTCAGTAGAGGGAGACAGATGTTTCAATGTATTGCAGTTTAGGTGATGTGCTACTAATAGCAACCTAGCACTATAGATAGTAGTACACATAATTCAAATTCACTCCTTCTAAAATGACCCTCAAAACATGCCAGACGTGGCGAAGATTTCCTTTCATTAGGTCGTTGGCGCTCTGCTTACCCCGTAAAGTATACAGGCGTGCCTGTATGAATCAAATGCTGATATAGTACTTGCGCGTAGTTCACAGGACACGCCACTTGCACTTCCGTCTGATCGCTTCGTTGCTTCTTCCAACGCAAAGACCAGTCGTGCATAGATACGGCTTGCTATATTTTTAAAGATGATATTGTGTTTTTTTGTAGACAGCGATCAATATATTTTTAGTGAGTGCCCGATTGTAAAAGTGCGCTGTTTTTTGTTTCAATCATTAGTATGAATGAAAGGCCAGAAGTAAATCAGGTTGGACCATCTTAATTTTCGGACAAGGGACAATCAATTATACTAAATAAACAACAACAACCCAAAAGTGTGAGCTCGCTTCATCGTCGTCTCTGTCTCTGTTTCCCTGCCTGATCCTGACTGGAGTCAAGAGCAAACCCATTACAAAAAGAACTGTATTCAGACTCACTTGCTACCTTGAAAACTGTTTGTATAGTATAGTGGACGACCGCAAACCAAGAATTAATAAAATAAATAAATATATTGTTATGCCCCATTTCACTTTTGTTATTTTACTATTAGTGTGGCTATGCCTTACTTGGTCTCATTTGTATTCAGAATCTACCACACAGCACAAGATATTTTGAGGGTTTAGTGACCTCTTTTACTCTGTCTGATAATGACATGATATGTACTTAATATCAAACAGATAAATGATGAAATTGATAATTCATATCGTATCAGAGAGTGCTAATTTATTTAGGTTTTTGCTTCGTAATGAAAACGAATGAATAGGTAGCTAAAATAACTAAATTATAATAATCAAAGTAATTTTATGATGAGCTGACAACCTGTCATTATAGCAGTACTCATGCATGACCATCTGAAATAACCCTCAAAACTTGTCAGACGTGGCGGAATGACCTTTCGGTCGTTTTCGCTCTGCCTACCCCATTAGGGATAAAGGCGTGATTTTATGTATGTATGTATGCAAAGTAATTTTAAGATTTTGATAATGTTATTAAGGCAACGAGCTGATAACCTGTAACTACAGCAATATACTTAGGTACTTCTTTACTGAAGTGAGCCTTAAAAAATTCGAATGTGGCAAAATACTGACAACTTATCATTATCACTATAAAATGTCTCTCAAACTTTGTCAGACGTAACCTAGACGCCCTATTTTGACATCGTTGACGCTCTGCCTACCCCGTAAGCTTGACTATATGTATGTATATGTTCACATACAATACAGCTACTGTAATGTTTGCGTGTAGTTAGCAGGACATGCGACACCGACGCTTCCGTCTTAACGCTTCGTTGCCTCTCTAACGTGAACTCGACTCTACCTGTCTGAACTGCTGTACCTAGACTCTAGTGTCTACAGTTTAGTTAAGTCTTTGCTTACCTTTTTTATTTGATTTGAAAACTAGCTTTCACCAGCGGCCAAATGAATTTTTCCATGGGAAGGAGATATTTTCCCATGGGAAAGAATAAACCTATGTCACAAACTATCTCCATACAAGAAACATACCATGACCACTAGACTCTGTTCAGGCGCGAAATAAGGGCATACAAACACTGTTTGGTACCCAAGTGGCATAGTAAAAAAGTAACCAAAGAGATGATAATAATGCATTGCCGGGTGGTATCTAATAAAACTACTATACATTATGCATCAATAAGGTGAGGTAGAAAACAACCAATTCCTATAAACCGCATCATTAGAGCCTCTAACGAGCAATAATAAGGAAAATTGTTTATTCATTCAGTGCAATGATTTTATTGACTGTTGGTATCGGTAGTTCTGTGATGATAAATACATAATGCATACAAATAATCACGTTTGAATCCCTTATGGGTAGGCAGGGCTTCAACGACCTCATAATGTGACTATTTTACCATGTCCTACAAGGCTTGAGGGTAATTTTAGAAAGAACGAATTATTTCATATCGTCTAAACTATACATACCCAACACTGAAACCCTCTAAGTACGGATTCAACTGAATGCCAAGGAAAAAAACATTATGTTTTTCTATAGCGTCCAACTCTAATCCAAAACGGAAGGAAAGGCAAGCAAAAAAACTGATAATAAAATGTTATCCTTCCCCACAACAATTGTCTAATGCACTCATAAACCACAGACACATTTGCGGCTAGAACTAAAAACAGATTAGAACCCGACATAAATATTTCTGAGTCTCAACATTTGCCCTGTTTTTCACAATGGCAGGTCAAGCCCAAGTCACAGTAAAGATATTTGTACTGTGTTTATCTGTCCACTTGTCTATATCTAGGTAAACTAAAGATACGCTATGTGACTCCAAATATCTGTAAACGTAGTTTTTTTTCCCTGTTCTGCAATTAGTGGATTGACGAAAGAAACGGCAGTTTTCATTCCTATACAAAAATAGCGGAGGTCTTTTTTTTATAACTGCATAATACTTCTATTCATCATTTTAAATCATCATCATAAAATTCCATTCATCATTTTGAATCGGAATCGGTTCTGTTTCTGTTTCAATTCTGTGAGTGTGAGTCACGTGTTGGCTATGTGTGAAAATGAAACGACGTCTAGTCAATGTTCTTTCAGTTTGAACGTAGTCAAAATCCCATGACTGTGGCAGAGTGGTCCGAAATGTTTCAAAGCTGTCGTGTTAGGTGGAAAACCGAGACCAGACCGCAATCGCGACCCAAATAACCAGAGGTTTTTTATCAGCCTGAAACTTTGAGATAAGAAGCGAATGAGTTGGGAATTTCAATGTCAGCCATATTTTTGGGGCTTATCTGTTGTGGATCTAGAAAAGGATATTTTTTTACTAGTTACATACAAACAATTTCATGTAATTAATGACGGCTATCGTTACTTTAAAGCTTTTACCAAGAAGTGAGAAGCTAAATTACAGAACACTTTTCTTAAACTCCATAATATTTAATAATATATCTAAGAATAACCCTCAAAACTTGTCAGATGTGGCGGAACGACATTTGTTTAGGTCGTTTACGCTCTGCCTCCCCCATTAGGGATAAAGGCGTGATTTTATGTATGTATGTATTTTCTTAAACCAATCTACAACAATCACTTCAAATAACAAAAGGTATAGTTTAAAAAAATAAACAATTCGATTAGTAAATATTTATATGTGATTATAACTGTAAAAAATGAAAATAACAATTAAAAATACCTATCTATGTACAGTGCATGCGTCTAATTCAATAACTAATGTTTTCTTTATTACAAACTGGTTCTTAATCTTGGTTATCTAGTTTTCTGTATATAGCGTCATTGTGCGCGTCATATCGGCTTTTTCCGTGGGAATACTATAATTTACTTATTTATCATGTAAACATTAACAATGCACCTTTTGCTACTAC
This sequence comes from Scrobipalpa atriplicella, assembly GCA_029255725.1. Taxonomy (NCBI): domain Eukaryota; kingdom Metazoa; phylum Arthropoda; class Insecta; order Lepidoptera; family Gelechiidae; genus Scrobipalpa; species Scrobipalpa atriplicella. The sequence continues at coordinate 120,683 of JARACY010000056.1, forward strand.
ATACATACAATATACATATTACTATTACATTCATAACTCTATACTATACATACAGGTAACGTTTTATCTATCTATACAACGTGTAACATAAAGGGTATATGCATCGTGAAATGTGTAAATCTATCTACCCATGAAACTGAACAACTTTCCCTAAGGAACATAGGTCGAAATACGAAAAAAAAATGTTGGCTTCCCATACGAACTGCGATATCAGCTGACGCATTTTGTATGGAAGACCAACATTTTTTTTTTCGTTTTTCGACCTATGTTCCTTAGGGAAAGTTGTTCAGTTTCATGGGTAGATTCACACATTTCTCGATGCATATACCCTTTCTGTTACACGTTGTCTATCTATAACGCTTGCAATTCTTCCTTAAAGTAAGTGTAAAGAACATCATAATCGTTTTTTACTTGAGTCACAATTTCTCGTATAATTTTTTTATACCATGCTATGATTACTTTTGCTTCTGTAAATTCCTAAAGCACTAACCATATACCAGGTTTTACAGTATCTGAGAAAAACAGTCGAAAAGATACAATGCGAATTTTCACGTTGCAAATACTGAAAAGTTTGTGTTTCCCAACATATCTACGTCCACATAACTGGTTCAGCTAATCTAATACTATTGCCTTCATCCTCGTTCCAGCAAAATTGGAAAGTAGACAGAATCCTCTCGGCCAAGAGGTATTATTTTCGTTTTCCGCAACAGCGGGCGCGGCGCTTTACAAAGGACAATAGTAGAATTTCGGAAAGCCTCTCTGTGTTACCCCCTTTTTTTGTATTTTTCGCTTTTTCTGGCTAACGCGGCTTGAACAATGGCCTTTGTTTTATGCGCGTTTATACGCTATTCTTCAATCAACAATTACGTTTTGTAACGTAAAACACTTGTTACGGCTCCGTATCAGTGTTTAGACGCTCTTATGCAATGTGAGCTATATTCGAGGAATTTCCAACGAATAACAATCAACACAGATAGGTAAGCAATAAGTAAAAGTATTACCTACTCTTTTTAACATCCCGTCAAGGAGGTCACCTTATCGATCCCAAAATAAGACACCTTTTCTTTAGTTTTATTTGCCTAAATTACAAATTCAATCACAAAGCCGTGCACTGTAACAAATATTCACAATATACAATGCACAATTAAAAAAATGTTTCGCTTCAATAAATGGCCTTCTGAATAGGAATGTAGACATCCGAAATGGCTGTAGGATGCAAACTATAATGTCTATAATTTATGCTATCATGTAAGTATGACGGTATGACTAATTAAGGCAAATGTACCGGTTTCCTTATGACTTCATTTAGCCTTAATATTGTTCATTAACTGGCCACGTCAAGACTTCAATATTAAACACGATTAACTCCAAAAATTCAAAGGCCATGAAAAAATTGATGCAATATTATAATATAGCGTAAAAAAGTTTGATTCGTAGTACATATTTATATATTTATGAAGAAAAATATGTATTTTTTGCTCTATTGTAAATTGTTTTACCAAAAAATAAAATCTACAAATTAATTAAAAGGTAAGGTATTATATTTTTTACTCCTTTTTTGTCCAAACTAATGAGGAAATTACAACTAAGACTTAATTGACCTTAGAATATCGCAATTAAGGCGCAGTCTGTAAGAAATTAAGGCGGGTTTAGCAAAAAAGCTGTTCGAACTTTTTTACTCCTAATTAAGATCATCCCTGAAAAAGACGACTTAGACGTTTAATTGGGTTAGAATTTATCTCTTACTAGTGTAAATAAGTTTTCCTCAGTCATTAATATTAATATTTAATATTTTTTTTATTTTTTTATATTTCTTTACCTACTTATTTCTCACAAGTGTGACTATGTATGTTAATCAATGTAGAAGAGCGGAATCTCCTGGCACAGGCTAATCTAAGCTTAAAAGGAGATTCCAAACACCACGGTTTTAACTGTAACACTTTTTAATGAAATAAACAATATTTTATTTTATTTTATTTTTTATTTCCGTGGAATTGGAAGTTTTTCCCGCGGTAAAATGTAAGCTATCTTATTCCAAGATTTTCATCCCGAACCGTCCAGTGGTTAAAGTGTGATTGAGTAACAAACATTCAAACATCAAAACTTTCGCGTTTATAGTATTATACTCCTTATTTTTTAACGTTGCGTTATCGATAAAAACTTGTTTTGCGGTCCATAAACTACTTTTTCGTTACAATTTTAAAGAAAGTCAACCGCAAAACATATGTTTGTAACAAGGTTATTGTCTGCGGTTCCGAAATTTGAACCTCTGCTAAGTTGCAAGGTAATAGCTGTTTATGGGCCGCTAAAGAAGTTGGTATCGATAACGCAACGTTAAAAAAAACGGAGTATAGTAGGATACCTAGGTACTTTACTATTGCACCGATCTTACTTAAAATTAATTTCAATGCACAAGCAGCAATATTTGGTGAATCAGATTCTGATTTTAAGTAGGTGTAATAACAGCTTTACGTAGTTGTAAATTTTTGCGACACCGCGCAATAAGGAAATTTAATTATTATTATATTTTTGCTCACGTGACCCCGGAAAAGGTCTGGCAAGTCATATGACAATATAAAAAAAAAACAAGTTCACAACTCGAGCGCTTTTAACACCTAATTTAAGCAGATCAAGTGATTCTGCATACATTGATGCTTAGCTTATGTAGTTAATTTAAAGTATAGCTGGTGAAACAGCAGTGTACGCAAAACTGCCTTCACTCAGTAGTATAAAAGTCCTCGAAATTATGCGTACATGTTGGTATTTCGTAAGCTTCGCTTCGAATCGATGTTTTAGTTTGCAAAATATGTAAAATACCCGCATCAACAAGAATATGTCCAAGAGAAACCGCATATTATAATTTAATTATTGTTAAATTCAATGAGTAGCATTTTTTAATCATTGTTGGTTGTTTTAGCTAGTCATGGTAAGTGTTATTATTGGTATATTGATACGTTAATAAAATAACGATAAATTAATAGTACTGTGAAAAAAACAATCATTCTGTAAAAAACAGTAGAAGATGCTAAGGTTTCGGTGCATTGCAATTTAATGTTGTTGACCAAGTAGTAATTTTTAAACGCGCTCATTCACTTACATTTTAGTCGAAATCTACGACAAGTTGTTGACCAACTTGGCAGAAGCAAGGTACTCAGGCTGCCCCGCCAAAAAGGTAATTTAAGAAACACAAAGTCATAGCAAAATAGCCAAGTTGCAGGCGTAGCTCGTCTCTACGTCACAGACTCTGGACTCGATTCGTGTCAAACACGGTCATGCGCTCGACCTCAGGCCGGGGTTAACGATCACTCAGTGACTGTAAAGATGAGTCGAACAATGCCCCGTTAGACCACTCGCCTTTTCTTACGGCACCGTTGCTAAATCTGCTCCAGATATTCTGAGCTTAATGGGTTCTGCGCAGCAACGCATGCAGCATTCGATTGTTGTGGCTTTTACACTTTAGGCCTAAACTCGGAATAAATCTTAAAAATATAGGCAGTGGAAAGAGCAAAGATACTTTTCTTTAGGATATCGGTCATATATTTAGATTATCCTGTTTTCTGTATAGTTAACCTAATTCTAAGCTAAGTAGGCAGGTACTCCAATCAGAAGTATCTCAAAAGTGAGTTTACTCAATGAACTCGTATTCTCTTCGCTGTATGAACAAGTTTACTCAACACCTTGAGACGTGGCAGAAAACAATATGTCTTGCGTACATTTCGTCACCAACAGTATTGCAAACCTGCTCTAGATTATACCCCGTTGTCTTTAACATCTATGGTCCGATTTTGTATAATAATACCTTGAGGAGAAAAACTTGAAACTCCTATTAAAAGTTACTTTACTGCCAATTGCAACACAACACTCATGTCTCAGTCTTAATATTTAGTATTCTATCCTGCAAAATTAAGAGATGAGTAAGTACCTCCTACCACCCGCCGCGCATATAAGTCATCTTACCACACATTAGTTTCATGATCTAATGAGAATACCTACAGCCTATAGTATTATTTTATTTATTTCATAGTTGAAATCACAAATCATGCCGATCAAATTAAACCTTTAACGGGTAACATCGATACAGGAATTTGATCCGCCATTTTGTAACTTTATCGCGAGCGCCAATTTGTTCTATCCGTTCAAAATTGTGCCGTTGGACTAACCTGGATTTAAAAATCGTGCGTTACTTGAAACTTCGATTATTTTTAACAAGTATATCAAAATAACATAGAAATAATCAAAAATCGCGTGGGAAAAAAGAAGGTTAGAACTTATTTAGAACAGATTATTTTTTATTAAGTCTATCATTTATAATTATGTCAAACCGGGAACCTTTCTGTGCAAAATATCGTATTTATTACCAACTACGCTATACTTTTGCCAAAAAGCCAAAGCCAAGTCTAAAGCAAGTCTTAAGTAATCTACAATGAACATTCAAAATGAAAGCGGGCGAAGACGCGGGCCTATAGCAGTTCCGGTTTAATTTGTTCGTCTGTAGCATCCTAAGCAGTTGCGTAAGATATGCTAATCACGTCTTGAGAGTTTACAAACGGTTACATATACATACTAACGTATTATATGCGTATGTTGTTAAGTTTCCTACCCGCGATTTTACCCGCGGTTTATAAGTTTTTTATTTAAATGTAATTTTTTGTAAAATTCGCACTTAATGTAGACTTATGTATAATTTCAAGAAAAGACTATCTAAATATCTCATTTAAATCCTAGCTATGAGCTAGATAGTAGTAGTACTAATACTCCAAGAATTATCCTACTAATGATTATTACAAATGTGAACTTTTAGATGTTTGTAACTCAATCACTCTTCAACTACCTGGTTGGATCGAGATAAAACTTAGCACACATACTTGTTTATAGGTTAAATCCTAGAATATAACATAGGCTACTTTTGCGGAAAAACCTTAATTTCCATCAGAAAACTCATTTATCACAGAAGCTATAGCAAACCATAAATCTTTCTCATTAATCATTCCTTCCATTGTAGAAGATAGAAATCCGTTCGGTAGTTTTTGGAGAATATCACATTCATACAAATACTTTGGAAACTTTGTTTTATATTATGCAATGATACGGGCTTGTATAAATAGCTGTCTCGGGTGTGCTAATTACGTCTGCTTTATTTCGCGATCTTTACGATGTTTTGGTTTAATTAAGATTGTGTGTACTTTGTACGAAAGCCGTGGCTTTTGCTACAAAGAGAACTTTATGTATGAAGTATTTGTGTGCGATGCATACTTAATTTACTGTGTAGGTTGAATTCTGCTCTACACAATCATTGTAGAATTGAGGCACAGTATAACAAACAACGGCTAATGTTGTCTCTTACAGCTGTTGTGGTTCAATCAATAATCCTAATGATATTTTTTAAGATATTTTTACGATAATCTGTCGAGTTTTATACTCTATCAATTATATTTTCGGGATAGCCTAATGTCTGCTAATTTTTTTTCACATTGATATAGCTGCATTTACAAAACCGGTCACATCCTGTACAAAATTACTATAATAAATTAGATTTCAATACCAAAACAGTTTTATATTAAGTCATTATGTTTTTTTGGTTACCTATTAGGTACGTATTTGACTTTGTTTGCTAAGCAATTTTAAGTTTTGTAGCGCCAGTTATTTTTGAAGTAATTCTTTGAGTACCCAACAAGCAAAGTAATCCTATAGTGATAGATTATAAGTCTACCCCTCTAATAATGTTCTTATAAAGGCATTGTTGTAGACTTTGTCTCTTATAATAGGCTTACATAAGCTTGAATATACTCAAGCGCTTTAGGATTTATATCTCAGTCTTATAGTTTGCTACAAAACTATTTACAAAACAATTATAGGTCTTTTTTACTTATAATAACATTTCACAAGCGTGTATATTCTCAAGAGCATTTGTTTTTATTACTTAGTCTTATGGTTGACTACAAGTTTATCTTATAAACGACTTATAGGAATACGCATCCTATAATTGTCTGCAGAAAGATTAAATAGTCTTGAAATCTTGTAGTAGCATTTTGTAAGAAAAGAAGATATTATAACACTCTTAGCTAAGATAATTCGAAGTTTGTCTCGTAACAGTCTTCTTTAAGACTCTTTAAAATGCATTAGTGCTTAATAAGATCGTTTTAATATCAAACAAAAGAACATAAGATATTACAACACTCTTAGCTAAGATCATTATAAGTTTATCTCGTAACAGTCTTCTTTAAGACTCTTTTAAATGCATTAGTGCTTAATAAGATCGTTTTAATATCAAACAAAAGAACATAAGATATTACAACACTCTTAGCTAAGATCATTATAAGTTTGTCTCGTAACAGTCTTCTTTAAGACTCTTTTAAATGCATTAGTGCTTAATAAGAGCGTTTTAATATCAAACAAAAGAACATAAGATATTACAACACTCTTAGCTAAGATCATTATAAGTTTGTCTCGTATCAGTCTTCTTTAAGACTCTTTTAAATGCATTAGTGCTTAATAAGAGCGTTTTAATATCAAACAAAAGAACATAAGATATTACAACACTCTTAGCTAAGATCATTATAAGTTTGTCTCGTAACAGTCTTCTTTGAGACTCTTTTAAATGCATTAGTGCTTAATAAGAGCGTTTTAAGATCAAAAAACCGTATAAGATACTACATCAATCACATATGTAGTCCGATTGTATGAAGAACCCTAAATTTGTTTCAATATGGAGGCATGTTGTCTTGATTGCGACTACTACAAGTACTAATTGACTAACAATTGTTCTTTAAAATACTCAAAGCAGAGTATTTCAAAAAAATGGCGAAGGATTATAAAAATCTTCTAATGATTATTTAACAACAAATATTATAAGTGCTATTTTGCAAAGCGCGTTGTAAAATTAAATAAATCTTGGTACAAATTTACAACAAAAATGACTTCCCCGGCGAGTTCCCACAATATATGTGCAGTATGGAGATTATTATTTACCTTATGCAGTTACTGCAAATTATATCTAATATTATAAAAGGAAATGGATACTTACATTTTTAATATTTTGCTTTTATTACAACTCACTGCAATAACCAGCCAAAGAAACTGATTCTGTTTTTTTTTTCAGTTTATAAAATGTACTTATTAATAACAACTAAGTATATTACTAGAGCATTATAAACAAAATTGCTTTAGTAAGATGCTTACGTCAGATACTAACAAGTGTGCTTGTACTTAAAAATGTGTAGTTTCAGATAATTATAGAAGCAATTGCGCTTCCTCAAGTGTACTATAGGGATAACTGACATTCTATAAGTTGATTGTACGATCTTTATAAGAAAAGAATGCTCCTATAACTGTACCCAAATCCAGCATTGTAGTAAACCACAAGTATCGTACAAGTGCAAAAAAAGTAGTCTTGATTTAGTCTTGAAGTACTGATTTTGCTAGTTGGGTAGATTCTAAAACTAGTATTATGTGCGAAATTATTATGTTTTAACGGACGTAAAAATCTGGCTGCCTTACCTGGTCAGATCAGACGTGGCTAATTAGCCTATTACTAGGCGTTTTACGCTCTGCCTACCCCGTAAGGGAAAAAGGCGTGCCTAGCCTATGTCTATGTATGAAACCTGGTTAAGGATCTTTGCTCCAAGCAGATATTGCCATACGCTATAATGATTACTCTTAGCTGTGCTCTTAGCTCCTTTATTTTTGTTTACAAGTACTCCCTCTCAATTAGTTTCATTCTACTACACACTAACTTACTGTTATATTATAGTATGTTCAATTGCTTTTGTCACCTGTTTTTATTGAGATGTAATAGTCCACTTACCGTATTACCCGGTCTGTCACCGAGCCTAGTTTTTTTTTCACGCTGTCGCCGATGTTTTTTTCTGGCAGTAGACCGTGACATACACGCAAGCAGCCAACAGCAGGCCAAGTTGTATCTGCAGTGCGAATTTAGATCTTACGGACATTGAAATAATGTCTAAATGAGGACTAAAGTTAGTGTGCTTTTGAATGCGCCTTTTAGTATTGCAGATGAAATGTAGAATCTAAGCTGAATGACTGTATTTAATTCATTAATTAGTGTATTCTTGCTACTTGAGTATAAATACCTAGACTCCATTATCATTACTCGTATTACTATGTCCGATGAAAAATAACAGTCAACTATAATTCAATTTGCCAGATCCCGTACTATACGCGTTTGTAACGGTAACAGAGTAACAGTTACTGTGATCTCGCGATAATGTGTCAGACGATGATTGCAGCTTATCCTCGCGCTCGTAGCTTTGTGTCAGGTCATTCACCTGCTGGAGATCCTTCTGATTGAACGTTCGTGTCTCTCTGTACTTGACGATGTAGAGCTACTATGTAACTAGCAGTCTGGTTTCTGAATTGGATTTGATCTTACTATGCGGCGTCCTTTACGTACACACAGCCAAGGAATAAGACGTGCGACAGTTTGGATTCCCGCCTTCGTTTCACGAGGCCTTTCACCTTCACCTGTCTGCGTCTGAGGTGAAGCTTTGACCTATTTCATTTAAACGTTTAATGTGCTCCGGTATCATTGCAAAACGTGCGACACTTCGGTTACTTGCCTTCGTTTGACGAGGCCTTTCACCTTCACCTGTCTGCGAATGATCAGAAGCTTTGATCTATTTCATTAAAACGTTTAATGTGCTCCGGTATCATTGCAGAACGTGCGACACTTCGGATTCACGCCTTCGTTTGACGAGGCCTTCGCCTTCACCTGCGTATGATCAAAAGCTTTGATCTATTTCATTATAATGTTTATGCTTTTTACGAATTGTAAAATAAAAATCTTTCGAACTTGAATATGAAAATGGCACCCCATGATGATGATGATGATGAAAACCAAAATCAGTATTTATAACAAATGTCTTAAAGATGCTGAAAGTGAAACGAATAGCTTGACTGTGCTACGTAGGACGTTCTCGCTAAGAATTTCTCTTTTATACCTATCATACAGTCATAAACTCTTTATAGCTTTAGTCATCATACCGACGAGACAAGCATTTTATTTCGCCTATATAGCGGGAAAAGACAATCGTCTAGCCGGTCTTTATTTAGAACATTTATACATTGTCTTCAAAATTACTTTCACTACTACATATTATGTTTTTCATAATGTGATATGTATTCTATGGTCGTAGGTAATTCTTTATATGGGTTTGCTTATGACTCAAGTCTGTCAGAGATGACAAAACAGAGTCGACAGTAGAGCGAACTTACCCAGAAGAAGCCTGTTCACTCTCGATATTAGGGTGCATGCATTGAGAAACATATACGCAGTTTTTGGCACACGTCAATACCTACTATAATTTTTTCTACTTTTTCTTTTGTATTAGCACTTCAATACCTATCATTCATGGAACATGAGCCTACTTTGTTGGAACCTTAACGAGATCTCACATGTTTCCTTACAATCAACTGACGAGACGTGGGCGTGGTACCTGTAGGCATATAAGTACATTGAACTTGCGTACAAAGAACGATATAACAGCTTAGTCATAAGCTTAACACTAGAGTCATTGGTCTTATGAAATTGTCAGACAAGGGTGTGAATGTACTATCTGGTTTTGCATGTAAGTCGTAGTTTTTTCTTATCAACTATCTCTCATATATTATTTCTAAAGTAGACTAGAATCAATGAAAGTGACAATAATCGTACAGAATGTCCCAGCTAGTGTACGTTGCAACGTTCGTCAGCAAAAAAATATGAGCATTTTACAAGATCATATTGTAATACACTTGGCCCCGCAGTTGCACCCTCGGCTAAATTAGTTTCTTCGTAAAAATTACACAATTTACCACAGCAAAGAGTTGTCTATGCCTGTCTCGAGGTTACAATCTATCTTCCTGCCAAATATTATCAAAATCAGTTGAGCCGTTTAGGCATGAAGAGGAAACTAACAGACACGTTTATTTTGGATTTATAGTATAGATATGGAAATTCAGTCACCGCGTCAACATCGTCAGGGACCATTTTAAGTTTAAGATCATTGCACTAGTACAATAAGAATAGCAGTTTCTTTGTTGACGCCATGATTGCGATGTTACAATGTCCGACGAGATTGTGAAAACAGTCGCACTAGATGACTACTTAGATGGCGAAAGAAAGATGGTCTCTGACTGATTATGGACTTTGCGTGACGCATTTTGTACTTCTACTAGTACCTATGAACTAAATATGTACCTACAATTTGTACCTACTAACTGATATGGTTCCGTAAGAACAGCATAACTTTATCAAATGAAAGGAACAGTCCCTAAGTAATTTTGACAGTGGTGTTAATTCAGGACGCACTATTACTAATTCTAATTCTTAGTAGCGCTGTCACTTTCTTAAATTTGACATAAGAACAGGATAGCAAACAAACACGTGACTTTGACATTCTTAATTTGACTTACGGCGCTTTAAATAAGGAATGACCATAGAGCGTGCTCACTAATTTTAATTAATTTAAGCAGTCTTATGTCAGATAAGAAATGTCAAACTCACGTATTTGTTTGCTATCCTGTTCTTATGTCAAAGTTAAGAAAGTGACAGCGCTACTAAGAATAAGAATTAGTAACTGGACGGCGTGAATTGAGGCCAGTGTGTCTTTGAAATAGTTTCCCATGCCCGGCCCGTCCGGTCCGTAACATTACCTAACCCGTCCGTCCGTAACTTATGACGTGGCGAAAACGTATTTTTCTGATGTTATTGACGTTCTGCCTAACCTCTAGGGAAAGCAGGCTTGACAATATGTATTTTGTGCAAACCTCGTTTCTTATTTACTGTCGTCTACTTATTTCTGAATTTCATATAATTTTGTTTCAGGTAAAATCGATAGTTTGCGAAAAAGTTTACAAAACAACGGTGAAGGATTTTCAAATCATCTGCTAGCGGTATGTAAAATATTAGTAAAAGTCCATGTTTGTGGTACACAACTCAGCTACAATATTAACTACATGTTCGTTTATTTGTATAGTAGATAACTAAAGCTACTGAATGTATATTATCGTTCGATTTCAAACATTTAACTCCTTCTGTTGCTTCCATAAAAACCCTAAAGACGTCGATCAGGGCCGTTATTCGAATTGGGACGGACCACCAACGATGTATCTTAGCTGTCAAAATTATACCGCTTTATTTTGACAGCTGATATTACCTGCCACACCACGATCACGGTGAAAAGGGACAGGATCAACAAAAGATTTTATCTATACGCAATGTGACAAAGAGATGATAAGGATCATCATAGTTTATCATTATCAAATCCCTAAAATTCTCAAAATATTATAAATACAATAGTATTTGTGTATATCTGTTGTTTTAGCGGCTACACCGCCAAAGTCTCCGCTACGCCAATATCTTGAAATAATAATGGGTGTAAGTAAGTCAGGGACTATTAAAGTTGTTCAGTTTCATTGATTGAGCAACCCCTTTAAGTTTCGAGACACCGTTCCATACACCCTGTCTGCAATTCAAGATACCATTTATTTTTATCTCAATGAGAAAACGAAATTGTGAACGTGAGATATTATCCTCTTGTAGGTATTTTTAGACAGACAATCTATCATATAAAAAGATCTGCTTCTCTCCTCAAGACACGAAGGTATTTTAAGACTTGCCCATTTCGTACCGTCTCAGAAAGTACTTATACCCTTCTAGCGTCTCTAGGGAAACCCCCTGAAATTCCCGGGGCAAGGTAGATGGGGTGGTGGGGTTAACACCCCCCACCTGACGAATAAACAAATTGACCACCGCTTTATTTACTCCAGTTATTTGTGGAAATGAAGACTGGGTATCGACTGGGGAATAATGAACTCACCAACTCTTGATAATGTCACCTGATGTTAGTTCCACTTGAATGCGGTTATGTTTACTTATTTATTTTTATAGTCAACAAGGTGATAGAAAAATAATAACTTAATTTTTTTTATGATGAATAGATTAACCGATAGGTACTTTCATACCTCACCAGATTATACACTGATCAAATATCTTCTCTGAATAAGATAAAAAAACATATGTTTTCATTAAATTACACATTTAGCATGACCTTTCTCAAGTTCTCAAGTCAGTCAGTAACTCTTGAGCGCATTAAAACTATTATTAAAAGCCGTGCGTTTAAAGAAACGATCTGAAAATGGCGTCCGCTCGCTTCGTGATTGGTCCGCCTCGCATGCGTTCTCGCTCTACCTAATAGAGAGTGAGCGAGCACGCATGCGAGCGGCGGCCATTTATAGATCGTTTCTTTAAGTGCACGGGTTATACCTACTTCTTTTATATTTAACTTATCTTTTCTTTAAATCTGTTAGTTATGGCCGTTGAACTCTAAGAATTCGACCTTTAATAGAAAGTGACCTGTTACTATACCTTCGGGTATCGCTTCGACTAGTGTGGTCAGTGCTATTGTACTTATATAAACGTTTTAGTACAATAAACTTGAACATATGACCTTTTAGAGGGCTTTAAACTTTTTTCTATCAAAATTCTTTGAACTTTCACATTTATTGTAGCATGAAAGCGATAAAAATAAGGTTTTTACGAAATAAAAGAAAAAATCTTTCGATATACATACCTACAATACCTATATACCTACAAACTTTTTACTGATATCGAAAATACATAAAGCAGTGTTTTATTATGACTAAAGTGGCTGCTGAGCTATGCAAGTGTCATTACTCTGGGACATGATATTTCATTGCTATCATTGTTCTTAAATTATAAAAAAAATACTTAGATAAAACTTAAGAAATATAGTCCCAAATAAACAAATTAAACTTAAACCAAGAAAAAATCGTAGGCGCACTCTCATATTTGTTGTCTGGCATTTCAAGTTACTTAAACTAATATAACTTGACTTCAGAGGGATTCTTAGAAACGCCTACTTTGTTCTTCTAACTGTAAATGGAAAATGATTACGTTTTCATGCAACTTTATTTTGAAAGTAAGAACTCCTTAGCGGCGTTGTGCACTTTTTGGGATGAGTAAAAATTTAATTAATTTGTAAAATTCCTGACCTCTAGTCACACACAAATTGTATGCAAACAGAGGCCAAGCAAAATGACCAGAGTTGCGTTTTAGAAACCTACTAGCGCCATCTGTTGAGTTTTTGCTTCTGCTGGCACTCCCGAATTGCAACCCGTATTTTTTTTATTCCACACTATTTCAATTCTGTTTAGTTAGTTCACAAACAAGTAGCTTTTAGCAGAATATAAAACGTTAGGAGTGGAAAAACTTACTTTAAAAAGCAATACGTTAAATAATGAATAGGTCCCTCTTGGGGTTCGTCCACGTCGAAGTTTCTTTAGACACAAACAGAGAATGATATATCAGAGATTTATTGAAATACACCTTAAAATTATATCTTACCGGGTAGACAAGAGTGTCAGAGTGGCATTTTAAATAAGACTGACTGTGTATTTTAGTAGAGAGGTGAGGTGAGGGGCAATTTATCTTTTGCCTAAATTGCATAACAACAACGGCACTTTTACACTTGACTTTTACAGTTTACCTGAAAAAAAAAAAAAACAATTAGTAGGTAGGTATGTAAATTTTATGAAAGAGCAGTGAAAAAAAATCTATAACCCTAGGCATAATTGAATATTATGCTGATACGAGTACCATATTATGGTTCGTCAAATTACATCATAAAGAAATTGAAAAGAAACAGCTCCATCATTTATACGCTAGAACACTGTATCATTGGTATTAACCAATCAGCACGCATTGTTTGGAGGGACGTATTTCAAACAGGATTCGGGGATCAGGAGTTTGACAGCTCGTTAATAAGAACAACCCTCTTTAGGTTATACAACCCTCGTGTTACTAACGGATAAGTTACACGTTCGAAGGAATACAGGGTGTAAGGGACAGGTCCCGTCCAGACAAACTAAAACTGGGTTGATTTGTGAACGAAACTGAACAACTTTCCCAAAGAAACTCTTTCAGGAAATTAAAATTTACATTTATGGCTTCCCTATAGATACCTACAATTTGTCTGATGATCCAGGTGGTAATTTTTTATGGCGAAGTAAATTTTTTTTCCTTTTCTGAAAGAACCTCCTTGTAACAGTTGTTCAGTTTCGTTGACTGCAACCCCTATCAGTTTATCAGAAGCTGACACCCGGTATAGATACAAGGGTGCTATGACCTCCACATCCCATTTTAGGTGTTACTAAAATAAACGTATTGTTTGCTTGTCAATACGTTCTCTTGTGTATCAAAAGAATCCTATTAATATTACCAAAAGGTAAATGCGAAAGTTTGGATATTTGAATGTTTGGATGTTTGTTACTCAATCACACTTCAACCACTGGACGGATCGGAATGAAACTTGGCACACATTATAGGTTAGGTCCTGGAATAGGGCATAGATGAGTAGCCGCACCACCGCGGTAAAACTTATTTAACGCGGGTGAAACCGCGGGCGAAAAGCTAGTTATATTATATCGGCGTTTGAAGATTTTTACTCACGAGCAAAGAGATTACGACATGAAATATTTTATCTGTGGGTTTGAAAGGCCGACAAAATCACGTCGTTCTAATTTATCTACATTTCTTCGTTCTTCACATTTCATATGCACGCGGTGACGTAACCGGGATCGCGAACACCGGGAGTAGACGTTTTTCCATTAGCGCCATTCAGGGTTGCCAGGTCTTAAGTCGCCCTTAAATTAAGACATCATGATAAAATAATTTGTAGATGAAAAATATAGTTTATGTTTAATCATCGGTTTTGAGGTTTCCATATACTGACATGACATACCGGCACATTATCTGAAATCCGGGAACGGGAACATAAAATCGTTTTGCGGGACAATCCCCGTGGCTCGTACCACCTGTCACCTGGCAACCATAGCGCCATCTCTACCGGAAGTCTTACCTAATTAATATCTGTTTTATTTTTTTAATCGGTGACATACCTACACTTGCGTTCCAGGACACTTATTGCCACCTGACAACCATAGCGCCATCTCTGCCGTGACAGCGCAAATGGCGCGGAAAACTCGCCTTCATTCTCGCCAATCCTTTAGCCAAGTTGAATATTTTATGTGGAACTCCACCGGAAGCTCTCATTATTATCTGTTTATTTTTTTAATCGGTGACATACCTACACTTGCATCCCGAGACACATATTGATTGCTACGTGACAACCAAAGCACCGTCTCTGCCTTGACAGCGCAAATGGCGCGCGCAACTCGCCGCTTTTCCCGCCAATCCTTCTATACCCACGTTAAATATTTTACGTGGAACTCCTCCGGAAGTACTCATTAATATCCGTTTTATTTTTTTAATCCGTGACAATCACGGACGCTTAATACCACGTGACAACCATAGTGCCATCTCTGCCGTCACAGCGCAAATGGCACGGGCAACTCGCTTCCATTCCCGCCAATCCTTCTTTAGCCACGTTGAATATTTTATGCGGAACTCCACCGGAAGACGAGTGACGCACTTTGCATAATTCCTCAATCAACAACTCGCTGCGACATTGAGAGCGTCTTCTCAAATATAGGCCCTGAACTAAATTGTTGAGCCATATTTGCACAATGAAGACTCCATCAGTATCCGAGTCATTTTCAATGTTTTCAAATGTTTGGGTACTTCAAATCAGTAAGAGGCCATGTACAAAGAGGTTCCCAATATGAGTTTTTAAGGTTGATCCGCGAAGGCAAAATTCCTGGCAAGAGATCACCAGGCAGACAGATCCTAAATAAAATGGATTGGCGACATCAGGGACTGAACTAAACTTCGCTATGACATGACATGCTGACCTCCAAACTTCAATTAAAAGATGGCACCCCATGATGATGATGAGACAAAGTGTATACTTGTGTTTTTTTAGGTAATAGTAGTAAGTATTCTGATGTTAAGTGTGCTCAATTCTAAAAAACATTGTCCTACCACCTAGAAAATGCGACATAAAACCGCCGACGTAATCACGCGATTTTCTTTTCAGAATTCCATAAAAACGTGTGCGTCGGAACTCCTTTCATGTCCTGTGTCGAGCCGCAAGTAGTTTCCCAAAGCCGATTCAGCGTTTCTTTGAACCGTAATCGGATTATTCTATCTCAGTTATCGGTGAACTGGTAAACGTAGAATGCAGTCTATCCCAAACTGTGGATTACAAAGTTTCTGGGGGGTCTTGAGGGTGTCGGCTAGATCCGCTTGCAGCGGGAAGGTCCATAATTAGATTAGTCGTCTGATCCGCCATTATCCAAGCACAACGTGGAAATGGATCAAGTCGGGTGGTCATTGTATGGTTGTACGTCGACCAGTGTAAACTTGACGCCACCCGTTTAACAAATGTGAGCTCGTTTCATCGTCGATTCTATCTCTGTCGCCACTAACTAACCTAGCCTAGCAAAAAAATCAATCCAAAATCAAAACACTAATTGAAATTTGCGATTCCATAAAATTAATTTTAACCGGCTATTTCCTTAATTGAATGGTCAGTATAGTTCTTGATATATTTTTTATGGTAATTCGAATATTGGGAACCAGTGGAGTAGTTTATCTCTAAAGCGATCTGTAGTTGGAGCGTGTCCTGAGACGCGCGGCAGCGGCGGGAGCGTGAAGGAATCTCGAATTACTTTTATGTTTGCGTGGTAAATTGTCTGAACAAACTCATTCCACAGACCGTACGGACAGGATTCACAGAAAAAACCCTACTGTTGCTGAAGAAATGTGTTAAATAATTTCCTAGACTAATGTTCAAGGAAAAAGCCAAGATTTAGAAGTAAGACGCTAAAAAGTGGTACAACCGCGCGACTTCAATGCCCAGCCACGTATCAAACTATACTCATTCAAATAAACACAGAATTTCTGAAATCAATCTTTTATTGGCGGTAAAATCGATGAACATACCGGGTATAAGGGACAGCGTACCGAAAACTAAAAGGGGTTGCTCAGTCAATGAAACTGAACAACTGTCAGCAGTAAATTCTTTCAGTAAATGAAAAAAAAAATTGGCTTTCCCATACATATTGTCTGATCGAGGTGGTCATTTTGTATTGAAAAGCCTTTTTTTTTTCTGAAAGAATTTCCTGGTGTTAGTTGTGCAATTTTCGTTGACTGAGCAACCCCTTTCAGTTTTTAGTACGCTGTCCCTTACACCCGGTATAAAAACTACAAACCAAAACAAAACTAGAAACCTCTTTCTTTATTTGAAGTCGGTCGAAAAGGGAAAGCTAAGTGATTTAAAGGCGGATTCCCCCAACAAATCGTTTGAGTACGTAACCGGTGGCCAACTAATTGACATGGCCCTCGTCATGTGTGCTTGGAAATCATTTGCCCGACCCGGTGACTCAGCGGAAAGTGAGGGGCTGTGTGCATTTTTTATGAACACCAGATGACCATGGCTAAACTTGGGTGGATTTGTAAATAAATAACTATAAAACTTACATGAAATAAACAAAGAAAAAGAACCCTGTGAAATTTCTGATAAGTCGGCAAGCAAAGCAAGTATTATTTTTTCATCCCAAAGGTTGCCTAGCAATTTCTGCTAATATTGAATGCGAAGATCATACCATACCACATTCCAAGATACCATTTATCATTAGTTTCAGTAATTCCTCCGAACTATGGGCATTCAAAGTGTTCTCAGAAACGGTTTCTTCAATTGCCCGATAATGTATCACTCTTTGTTCTCGAGACAAAGCGCATTGTGGAGATTAAGGTGCCTTATCAGCCTGGCTAATGCTTAAGGAGATCTACCAATCTATACCGAGTACGGGGGATTGTCAGGATTGTCGCCCTTTTCCAATATTTGCCATTTGTAGGGGTGCATTCTCAAGTGCAGGGGCAATAATCTTCCGTACGCGTCGCGTGTTCCCTCTCGCGTGTTGTAATTTTATTTCGCCCCTAAAGAAGAAACTTGTCGCCTGGGAATAGCTCCGTTTCGCATAAGTCACACACTAAACGAATCAGATGTGCGTGTTACATTGCCGTCTTTACGCGCTGTCAATATAACAAGTTCAAATGCGACTGTGCAATGTAAAACAAAAACGTCTTCGCCACGCCTCCGGCTCAGAGTGCAATCGAAACTTGGTGGCTAGTGACGTCATCGCATAGAAAATTGCAACGTCTCGTGCTTCATTTACATGCAAATTCCTGGACAATGAATGCCTAGAGCAACTTTCAACTACAATTTAAGTAGAGCATCTTGTAGCTCTTGCCACAACAGACAATTTATTGTATCGGTTCATTCATTGCAGATGCATAGCTCAGCAATAATAGAGTATTTGACTTACAATATATTTATATGAACCTTTAGACAAATAAAACCGTAACGCGAAACACCAACCCGAGATTTTGTGGAGTTTTGCGGAAGGGTGATAAATTCTGTTACAGTTCCAAAACATGCACCTGGAAGTTTAAAATTTGACAATAACATTTTTCCAAACACCCATTTGTCAACTTTCATGTTACGTACAGAGATCGGAAACCAAGATGGTGTAGATCAAAGCCCCGAGCGCCACCAGCGGTTATCGTATCTGCAGGTGAGCATCGTAGATCAGACATAATGGCAACATAATTCGCGTCCGGCGCGGTCAGCTGACTCCGCACGAGTGCGGCCACGCGGCCACCGCCCGCAGATCGTGAGCGCCGATAAAATGCGGGTACTCGTAAGTTTTATGGAGCGACCGGTAGCGCAGCCTGTTTCCTCGTTATCGCCGACAGGGGGCCTTAAATCAGACGCCTTTTATTCTTAAAGGCTTTAAGCCTGACAGCGTTCGATGCTCCAAGTCTTTAGGGACCGATGTGGGTAAGACTGTTTGGTAAAGTAGCCTCTTCTTGATGGGGTTTGTTGGTTAAACAGTTATTGAGAGGTTCGTTTCAAGACTTTTTTCCCTCGATTGCGTGCGTAAAAGCAATGTTTAAACAAAACTTGTTGTTGCCGTCTCCATTTCAGTTCGGAACTAACTATGAAGCTATTAAAGTTTGTTCCGATGATCCGGTTGGCAGACCACCAGGAAAACGCGTTCAACTTGCAAGAAAGTTTGTCGGTTAACAAGTTTTTACTGTCAAGTAGGCAACTGGGATCTCATGGAATGGAAATGGAACTATCACGCGATACGATCTTAAAACTGTTTAAATGTTCAATTTCCAATTTTCAGTTGAATTAAAGGATATAATGTACCAGCAACTTTTTTCTGGACATATTGTAAAAGTCAGTGACTCTAAGCAACATCTGTGAAGGACTTTGACTAAAAGTTGACTAGGTTATTTAGTCATTATGAAACTGCGTACCCTTCTTTACGTATTGGTATTTCAAAAATATAGCTGTCATATAATAATGTCCTATAATGTAGTTGTAATCGCGCTCAAAAACATTAAACTACTATCGAAACAAACAAAATGTTTCCTTAAAGTAATATCCTTAGAATTCATGTATTATTCATGTAATGTTATTTGTTCAAGAGACTATTGAGACTATGTTACATTACAGTCTAGACTAGACATTTAATCATTCATACATTCTGAAGGGCGTAATAGGGACAACCGCAGAGGATTGAAATCTGTGTTTAATTAAACACGATTATTGGTAGGAACTTAGACTATCACAGTACAAGATAGAAACGGTATAACGTCTTTATGCAAACAAAATAAGCCTATTTCAAATTATTCAGTTTGGTTCACTGGCCTAGACTGTGACCTAGACTCATTGGCTCTAACTAACCTTTTGCCCTATCGCAAATATTGAAAAATTTCCCGCATAAATCTCTGTATACGCACCGGTGCGTTGCAGCAAAATTAAGATTATAATCTTAGTAGTCTTTTTAAAGTTCTAGGTATATTAAATTCATGCCCGAATAGATATTATAGGTAGAAGGAAAAATAAAATTATGGAAAATATAAATATTTTTGAATTAAAGTCCACTTAGCTTCGTCTATAAATTAATAAGGTTTTTATTATCTCCAGTATTAGTAAAATATTTTTCTTATCGCAGATTTCCACGAAGTAAATAAAGTAGCCCCGTTGGTAGCAAAAACTAATTACATTAGAAGTTGTTGCGCAGAAAACTATAATCCCCGGTGGACGACTGAGATTATAATTTAAATGGAGGGAGATCCCCTCCATTCGGGGGGTCTTTTGATTTTCACACTAACTGGATTATGATAATGGCGATGTAAATCATGATTTAAATCAACCGGCCCATAAGCAACCGGAGGGAGATTGTCTTCGATAAGGTTGTAGACAGGCGGACCGCAACGAAACTGCAATCCGACTGCCACATTGCAGTTCAGATGCATTTTCATTGCAGTTGTGCTAACTGCATTCAAGGTACAATCTTTTAATGTTATTTGACAATCGAGACGAACGTGTTTTGCGACAAGTAAACTGCCTTTTCTTTGCCTTTTGGCAGAACCTTAAATTTTGAAACAGCAAATCATAACTTTGTGACAAATACGTGTTTTATTGTTTCGACGTTCGAATATCTTCACAATTTATTTACAATTGTAAACAAAATAAAACAATTTATGGGCCGTAAAACACGTAAGCCTATTAGCAAATTCCATTGCAGATAGGATATTTAAATTGCAGTCGGTATGTAGTTGAATTGCAGTCCGTCTGTCTAGACCCTTAGATAAGTCTTGATTTAACGTCTGCATATAATTTGATGGTAAATTACGATTCGTTAGGCTGAAATCCTGTTTGATTTGGTTGCATTTTAGGTTTAGGGGGGTTAGCTTCTTGAGTATCAATCTAGGTTAAAAAAAAAAACAAAGTACGATGCACCTTAACTTTCAACGGTCTAGTGGGTTTTATAATATAACTTATGTGAGGTACTTTTCTGTGTATGCACAATTCATACGATCTTTATAATACAAGGGCGATACCGCAAACAACAATAACTTAGATAGAACCTGGTGTCGTATTTCATCGCCTGAAGGAGTTGTGTGCGGTTTAACTGTACCTATTATACAATGAAATACAAATTTTCTGCATAAAAAGACATGTTTCAATCAAATACCAAAATTGAACGCACGTGTTATATTGGGCTTAAATAAAAATTAATGCGCTCGCGGTATAATACCGATTATAAGAATGGCAAGTAGTACTACTAGGAGGCCGCTATAAAGAACTTTCAGAGCGTTTGTGCACTTATTAAAAAAATCCATATTATGAACTTATATAATGCTAGGTTCAAATCACACCGCCGCCACAGAATATCCAATTACTTCTCCGCCACGTCACATCACGATCATCTCCCACCAATGCAATATCATCACACAGGTGCGCACACACAGAGACATCTTATACTATCAACACATGTTCTCCTTTAAAAAAAACGTAAATAGCCGCTAGGCGTGTTTTATCGGCAGTAAACCCACATCTGCTCCCCTATTATATCCTTCCTAGAGCAGTGTTTGCAGCCTACAGTACTGAAACTCACACATTGCATATCGCACTAAATGTGAGATAAATCGAGAAAACTACAAAATAAAATGTCAATAATTTTTTTATGTTAATTTAGTTATGGACACGAGTACACATTTGCAATTTATTTTGATAACTTACTGTAAAGTCAGTAAAAGACATTTTAGGAATGCTGAGTTAATTTTATTTGTGACGTGACATACTGACGCCGCGCTCATGAGTAATCTGTGCTGAAAATGGTCATTATTATATAGTTGTCAAAAATCCAAAACATACTAGCAAGGCAAGTAATTCATTCAAAAAACTTTAAATTGATTAGTTATGGTTTTGATGTAGTCACTGAGTGTGAAAGAAATAGCGCATTGCTATTTTATTTACTAAGGCGGTAACACTGAACTCTAGTTATAGCTCATGTTCGCATATAAGGGTGTATTTTTTCTCATATATTTCTCTTCACGCTCCTTGGCTTCGAGTTTTTACCCGACTGCGCAACGCAAAGGAGGGTATTGTGTTTATCAGCCTATGTATGTATGTATGTGTGTATGTTTGTTCCTTTGCGCCACTCTAGAGACCAAACGCGTGGGCCGATTTTAATGATTCATACGTCAATCGATTCGTCTTAACCATGTGAGTGTCACTGAAGATATTATTTTGATCAAAATTAAATATGGCGACAAACAGACGCCATTTTGTGAAAAATAAAAAAACAAAAGTTGGCGAACTATATTGAGTGGGGTATCATTGAATAGGTATTTGAAAATCAGTTAAAGGTTTCTTACGCCATTTTTCGTTTAGAGTAACCATTTAGGATTTATAACGACTTAAAGTTTGCTATTAATCTTTTCTCGAGTTGAGTATAAATCTTTATCCAAATAAACATGTTAGTAAGTTTGGGCATTAAAAGTAGATTATACTTGTCTATTACACTAAATAATTTCGATCAATATTTTAGAAGATATCAAATGTTTTAAAGTTAAGCGCAATCGGAAAAATCCTACTCCTAGAAAGACCACTCTAACTTGATCCTCAATTATATTGAAGTTGCTTTACACGAGCAGCTCACATTATGTTGGTTTCAGCCCTATCCACTACACCATCCAGGCTTCCGTCTCAGTATAACTAAAACTAAAAAGTATTAAATAAAATTTTAAATTAAAAAATCAAAAAACCCCACTGCGTAGGTAATATTACTTACTTAATTTATAAAATTTACCTTTAAAAAGATAAAAAACAAGTAGGCATATTTCGGTATATTATCCATTGACTAGTATTTATGTCCTCTTGCTAATTACATCAGTCAAACAAGTTCATCTGCAGCAAAATCTTACAAAAATCTCGTGCAGTCGGAGGCTATATTATGATTTAATTGTAAATACCAACTTATAGGACAAATTGCCTCCGACTGCATGAGATTTTTGTAAGATTTTGCTGCAGATGAACTTGTTTGACTGATGTAATTAGCAAGAGGACATAAATACTAGTCAATGGATAATATACCGAAATATGCCTACTTGTTTTTTATCTTTTTAAAGGTAAATTTTATAAATTAAGTAAGTAATATTACCTACGCAGTGGGGTTTTTTGATTTTTTAATTTAAAATTTTATTTTCGTTTTGCTTGTCGTGTCGTCTGTCAGTATCAGTAACTCTGAGCAACACGCGCGCTATTGAATTAGAATAATCTACATTGACATTGTGTAGAGTATGTTTTAAGTGTTTGATTATTATCTAGCTAGGTAGTCTAATATGCTCCAGTCTGCATCGACATTCCCGAAAACTACGTTCAATAAATCTGATATTTTTAAATTTTGTTTAGAATTCAAAAAGAAAAAGAAGTATTTTTAATTTAGTGACTTAAAAATTTGTTTGCGAATTCGAAAATTTCAGCTTCAATTCTTCAACTTTATTAAATTCTGGCTTTATATTTTAGCTAGATACATTTTAAGGCGTGGCTACAGAATATATCTATGTCCAGCTGTCCATGGGTGAGATTTATAGACAACCAAACTCTCCGAGCGATGAAGCTACACCATTTTTTTTATAGATTTCGCACTATAAAATTGGGTATCTGCCTTTTTAAGATTCTTCAAGAGCAATAACCAGATTCACATTTGTTCTGCTTATTCTATGCCTAAACTCCAACTTTTCTGATATCTTGAAATGGGCGTGGCGACGGAATATATCTCCGTCCATATGGGAGTCATCAGTAAGATTTGTGACACCGAGCAATGCCACTTTTCAACTCCGCGCTTCTTATTCCAAGAATTCCATAAAAAGCTCCATAGCTGTTAATAAAAGACGTTTTAACGCTTTTCTTAATTTAACTCCAACGTAAAATACACAAGTGGGATTGACATTCTAAATTTTTTTTGTGTATTTTTAAATTAGTTCTTTGTTAATTTGTTCCGTTAAATTAAAGACCTATTAAGTTTTGGTTATTTTAATCAAATAACGTTTACTAAAGAAGTTAACTGCATGCATACTCAGATTCAAGCTCGTTAAGAAAGTTATTGCAAAGCACATCGCTGAATAATAAATATCACACCTAGGTATAAAATTATAGCATATCTTTGCTCAACTAGATAGTTAGCTTGAGTAGCTTTAGTGCGTTGACCAAATAGGTGACATCAACAGTAACTGCTTTCCAACAGGCAACTGGTTACGTTTGTTATTGCCTTCATTAAGCTCTAAAACTTAGAACTATTCAAGTCTTTAAAATAACAACATTAAACAACATTAAAAACACTGTTTTTACTTTACCGAACAAGCACCGGAAAGCTCTTCAAACAAAACATTCAGATAACACGTTCACTCCCCTTGTCAACTGTTTGGCTGCCATGTCATGTTAAGTAAGGTCGCTAACCCACCATGTGCAACTCATTATGGGATTGAGACGGAGCTTATGGTGACAGACTGTGGGGCGCCTTTTAATAAACAGATAGAATGTCTTTTGTTTGAACCAATCGATTTTAGTTGAGGAAAATAACGAAGAGTTTGTAGTTTGACGAACCTAAATAGCATCTGGAAACCATACATACATGCACAAAGTCACGCCTTTATCCCTTACGGGGTAGGTAGAATGGAGACCAAAAATCAAAGAATACGACTAAATACATAGTAAGAAAAATAATAAACATCACCAGACATGTTATTGTAGCTTTATATCGAGTAGAAAGGTAATGAAATAAGGTGGACGGAGTTTTATGTTCGTAAGCGGGGCTTGTGACAGACGGAGGGACGCCTGCGAATAAAAGAAGGGAATTTCCCTGAAGATAAACTGGTTCTTTTCTGATAGCAGTTTATGAGTTCACTGTTGAGTGGATTGGCCGGTTGGCAGTTCCTTTCACAGTGGTCTGTGCTCAAAAACGATGCTACAACAGATAAGCTATTCCAAAGATGGCCATTCCGATGAAATATTGATGTTCATTTTTATTACAAATAAAACCCAACAATTTTACAATATAAGTAAATAAATTTTCCCCTTTTTTACTGTTAAAAATAAGAGCGTTGTTGATCTCATACAACCGCCAACTTAAGAAATTAAAGTCGTGTTTTTTTTAAAACTATGCAAATAAAACCAACACGCGCGAGCAAGATTCCGCTGGTAATCTCTCCCCACGATCCGAGGGTAAGAAGTAAGGGTCCGCAGTACATTTTCACGCCTGGTGGGCACGCCTTCTTTGAACCTCACCATCCGCCGAGCCAGTCACGACTTCAACTCAATTAAGTATTTTTCGCCTTTTTAACAGCCTTCCTTCAAGGGTCAATAGCTTGCGAAGTGTTGGCTTTGATACACAGATATTTGTTGTACATATTTTTGAGCGAATTAAAAGATTTGTTAGAGTATTTATTTATGGTTTCCTAATTTGGCCCCCCACTAGCCCTTTACTATGCAAGAGGGACAATACTTAAACGTTATTTCAATATCTGCATACATAAAACAACCCCGCTAATAAACCTCTGGTCACTTACTGATGCTTATCGCCCAGTAAAGAAGATAACGCAGTAAACCTACCGTCTTGTTGCACTAACATTGCGTAGGTACATAAACATTTTTATGGAGTCGTAACGAGGAAGCGGCTCTCAACATTAGATATATTCGTAATAGCTTGCTTGCTGTGTTCCGTCGTCGTCGGTGTGTAAGAAACCCTGTTGCCCATTAAAGCTTCTGGGTAAGCTAGCTCCATGTCGTCTTTGTCGCCATCATCACTGGTTTAGGGTATAGGCAAAAAACTAGGCCATCGCATATTTTACTAGAATATATGCTATCCCACTGCTGGGCATAGGCCTCCCTTTTTATTTAGGCTAAAAAAAGAAGGCTGCTTCTTTGTTTTTGGCGGTTTTCGACCAGCTTGAAACAAATTGGTTAAGTCATCCTGCCGCATCTTTTTTGGTTTCAGTATCAAATTTTGCCCACCTCTATTCTTCACATTTTAGACACGTGGCCATCTAAAAAATATGATTAAAAAAATTTGGAAGACACTTGCCCACCATAAAGTGTTTATGCGGCGTGGATGTGGAGCAGTTATCACGCTTCGAGCGGACAAACGCCTGGGTTTATTAATAAGGGATGTTGCATTATGCTGCTAATACAATCAACATTATGTGCACATAAACGGATGAGTCGAGTGTTGCGCTTAAATTGACCTTATCAACCGAATGTTACTTGAATTAAAATTTGAAAGTTTGGGAATCACTGGGACCCCATAATAAAGTGTTGATGTGGCGTGGATGTAGAGCAATCATCACGCCACGAGCGGACTTACGCCTGGGTTTATTAATAAAGGAATGTTGCAATATCCTGCTAATACAATTACATATGTGCACATAAACGGATGAGCCGAGTGTGGCGGTTAAATTGTTTGTTTCTGATTTTGTATCGACAGACGTTTACTGAATTATAATATTTTAGTAATAGTTCTGAGGTTCTTTGTACATTTCTGTTGCAGGTGTTGATTTTGGCTTACCTACATATTCCTAGCCTTCGTTTAGACACTTTACCTATACGCTAAGTCAGTCGTTATTTATGGATTTTATTTAATAATATACAAAATCAACATTTAATAAAACTATATAAAGAAACAAACATATACACAAAATGAAATTTTGTTAGTCGAAAATGCCGCCCCACGCCGTTCCTGTTGGGAATGTATCCATTACGCTGGCTGCATTGCCCCTTTAGATGGTCAAGGAGATGCGTCGTTATTTTATTATAATCTCATTTCATTGTCTATTTTAGGAAAGTGACTAAGAACAATTATATCTGAATTATTAATATTTTTTACATAGAACTTTTGTTATTATATTATCAAGAACTCTAATGTTATTCTATATTTAGTTTTCTAGCGAGGTAAATGTTTACTTACATGACTTTAACCAGCCGGAAAGATTCTACCCACGCGTCAAGTAAATACACGAGTTACTTATATGAGTAGACAAGTTATAAATATCAGGCTGATTAAATAAGATACAAAGTAAAAAAAGAATTGTCATTTTCACTATAAATTTAAGATGAGATAGATCGAACGAAGGAGTATTAAAGTCACAAAGTAGTAAATAAAATTAGTTACAATCCATGCTTACAATTTTTCTTATCGAGTATACGTAAATTTTGCTAGACCTCAGCACCCGTTTTGGTTTTAAATTTGATTTCGGTGGTTTAACTAAACTTAAACTTACTCATAACGAAAAAAATGCTTAGTTTTACTGTGCAATGACTTCGACTGTAAATACCTACATAGTAAACTTGTCTGTATTTAGATAAATATCTCACTGGCCGCCTACACGGCATAACTTAACTAAACAACAGATACCGTTGGAACACTTTTAAACTGTAGACAAGAATAACTGTACCACACCTATATACTGACTGTGATGTTGAAAGATGTTATAATGAACAACACGCATTGTTCAACAATTCATCATCAACTGCCCTCCATCATCAGCTCGTAATACCTATACATCTCCACCGAGGGGTAAAAGCCTACCCTGAATAGGGCGAACGGGCCATAGTCGACCACGTGGGCCCAGTATAGATTGGTAAATTGGCACCAATCCGTACAATTGCCCTAATATGTACGATATTCATACAGTTATTTTATATAGGTACTTAGACATACTCATATAAAATCCAATGGTCAGTGAAGCTTAAAAAAATAAAGATTAGATAGTGAATGTGAGGCGACCGACCGCTGAATAAAAACGAAGGTTTTATTGCCATAAGCCAATAAAATATGCCAATAAAAACGTAAATCGCAGTTTATGTAGACTTTTGTTTCCATTTTACGACAAAGTGTATAAAAAGTGCAGTTAAAACAGAAACGTAGAAAGCAAAAAAAAAAAAATGTCCAGCACCAAAAATGTTAAATCAAAATGAAAACATAATGACTCTACGTTCACTTTCGAATCAGCGAATTCTTTTTGCACATTTATAACTGCCTCCGTGATCCAGTAGTGGTCTGATCTGAGTCATGGGTTCGAATCCAACGGAGAAACTCAAAGTTGTTTTACCACTTTGTGAGGACTATGCAGGCTGAATCACCTGATTGTCTCGAAGAAAAAAAATACCGTGCTTTGAAAGACATACCTTAATTAAGACGTCGGTCCCTGTCTTTGATAATGGTCGTTACACAAACCATGTCAGAGGCCTGTCAGCTGTTACTAACGAGTGGTTTTAAAATTCTGACACCAGGGTTCGTCGGGTCGTTCATCGACTCGTAAAACCTACTCGATAAGAAGAAGAAGAAAAAAACTGGCACCACATCGTGTTGCAATCCGGCACCAAACATCCATTTGTCCTGAACGTCCATTTCCCGCGAACGGCTTGCAATAACAAATGAATCAGTGATGATGATAATACCTAATATTCGAAAAGACACCTAAAGGGTAAGATCCTTTATACTACACCTATTCGGAAAGTATATTAGTTCTTACTTGAAAAAAGGGAAGAAAGTACGTAAATCCAAGCGAACGAATAAGCTAACAAATATATGGTATTTACTTTCTTCCCTAGGGGAGAAAGTATTTTCTCCCCTCCTTTCTCAGCTGCGCTTCGGGCCTCAAACTACACCCTCGTAGGAATCGGTCATGTTCTCCCCTCGATAAACAATGTACTATTTCTTTGCCTGAAGAATGGAATGTGATGTGAATCATTTTATTAATTTTGTGTAACTCAATATCCGAGTGACTGATTAGAAACTCCATTCTTCTCGACATGAGACGCGTCATCTTTCTTTGTTCATTAATGGTTTAAGTTTACTTTTCTTATCCTTTGTCTTTGCAGTACCTATAGAGACTCCCCAATTTATTTCACCGATAAGTACTTTTGTGTCATGTCTCGGACACTTGACCGCGATATGACCGTCTTTACTTTACGCAATTTTTTTTATTAAACTTGTTTTTGTGTAATAAATAGGTATGGTGTCAACGGTTTTAATTTCGACCCACGTTCCTTGAGGAAAGTTGTTCAGTTTCATTGATAGGTTCACATCCTAAAGTTTTATCAGCATATTTTTCTACACCCAATATAATAATATATAAGAGCGAATGTAGTTTTTTTTTGCGCTTTCTAGTTAACATTAACTTAACTTCCTTTATTGTAAACCCCAATAAGGAAACAAAGTGGCGTTAGTGGCACGCTCCACTTGACTTTAGGTATTATCACTATCTGTTGCGCGACTGTTGCGCAACTCGAGACAATGTCCAGCAACGCAGCAACTCTCACGCAGACAGCCAATTCAGGGCTGCCACGCAAAAAAATATTAACATAATATACCAAACATTTTAATAAAACTCTTTTTAACGGATTTAAGCTGTGTTTTATTTATTTTGGAATTCCTTACGTTTCGGACCGTTTCCAGAACCTATGGTCGCGAGAGACAATAAATATAACACAGTTTAAATCCGTTAAAAAAATTGTTTTATTAAATGAGTTACAGATGTCAAAATCTTAGAAAACGTGCAATACCAAACCGTTTCTAAATTTTAAAAGCCATCTATTAACTTATCTATAAAAAGCCTCATGCAACGCAGCAACGATGATTAATTTCTTCCTAAATCGCATAGACTTTAGACAAAATCAAAAACGAGGGTCTTAAAAATCTGATACTTTTAAAAATTCCGAGATCGGATTTTACAAATTAAATTATTATCCTTTTCATTCATCGTTCCTAGTACTTGTTTTCGAAAGAATTATGATTATTTTGACACCCCTGAGTGGCTACATATTGCCAGTTCACAATGTGGCATTCCTTTCCCACTGTCGTGGAAACTGGAGTTGCGATGGCTCGACGAGGCCTCTGCGTAAGGCATTAGATAAATAAGCAACTGAGATATTTCGGAAAAATACAAGTAGGCTGCATCAATTTATCATTGCACTTTAGTGATAATAATAAAAGCGTTGAATAAACGTAGTATACAGGGTGTAAGAGACAGCGTACCAGAAACTGATAGGGGTTGCTCTGTCAACGGAACTGAACATCTTTCACCAGGATATTCTTGCAATGAATAAGGCGGCCAGTTTTATATGACGCTGACCGTACGTAGTGGGATTTGAACCCCGACCTCCCGTACAGAAGGCAGCGGCCCAACCACTACAAATCACTACTTACTACTAAATTATTAATAAGATACAATATTGTTTACCCATCAACATTTTGTAAATGATATCAACTAAAGACTTGTACAATGAACGTTGAGCCAAGTTTTTCAGCAGTAAACCCAGTCTGTAGCGACTACAAAGGCAACTTGGCGGAAGTTTCTCAATAAACTCGTTCTAGACTATTGCCTCAGCAACTCGACTTGTTTGTTTCTCTTCGTCTTACTAAATACTGAATCTGGGTTCCATCTGCGACATCTTGAAATCAAGCATTTCTATACATATAATCACGTCTGTATCCCTTACGGGGTATGCAGAGGTAAAAACCACAAACTAAATACCGCTTCGGCAATTTTTTTGACAGGTGATTTCAGATTGTAGTGTGAATTGCTTTTTTTTTTTTTTTTTTTAAAGAGTCTTGGCGTGGAAACAAGTCCTTCAGCCGAAATCACTTTTGCTTTAGTGACAGGTTGCCAGCCAATCGACTAAATTTGTCTATTGACTTTTAAATTATGACCGGGAAGAAAAATCAGCTGGTAAATTCTATGTTTTTTATCGCTCCCAGTCTAGCCAAGAAATAGCTAATAAGAACAACTCGTTCTAGACTATTGTCTCAGCAAGTCGACTTGTTGTCTTCGTCCTTACTACTGGATCTGGGGTCCATCTGCGACTGCGGAGGCACAACGGCAAGCTAAAGACGGCTTCGGCAACTTCTGATTGAGGGTGATTTCGGATTGGACAGGTTGCCAGCCTATCGCTTTAATTACAATACACCAAAACCGTCTATTGACTTTTGACCGGGAAGTTAACGCAGCTGGTATATTATCCTATTGTTTTTTATCGCTCCCAGTCCAGCAAGAAAATAGCTAGCAAGCAAGTCGACTTGTAATGTCCCTTGGTCGCAAAATGTCCCTTTCTCATAATATCCCTTTCACAAAACGTCCCTTTCGCAAAATGTCCCTTTCTTTCGCTATAATATTTACCTATAATAATTAAACAGTTTTATAAAAATCTTAAATATGTAAGTACAAG
Source organism: Scrobipalpa atriplicella (assembly GCA_029255725.1). Taxonomy (NCBI): domain Eukaryota; kingdom Metazoa; phylum Arthropoda; class Insecta; order Lepidoptera; family Gelechiidae; genus Scrobipalpa; species Scrobipalpa atriplicella. The sequence continues at coordinate 151,690 of JARACY010000056.1, forward strand.
TACATTATCCGTATCATCAATTGGATTTTATTCTACGTTTTCTAATTAGAAATCCGATACTAGCACTATATAAATGAGCAAAAAGTCAGTCTAACCGGAAACCGAAGTGCTAGAAACTCGGAAGACTGGACAGATAGAATCGGTAAAAAATACAGAACTAATGATTGGAGAAAACAAATTACCTAACATTAGTGACAGACAGGTCTTACCGGTAGTGCATGTTCTTCCGATTGCCTACTTACCTTACCTACCAAGTTTTGTAATCAACACTTTCTGGTACCTTAGCAGGCGTAATAAAAAATTGTTAAATTACGTTTTTTTTATTATCTCATGATGGCGGTTTAAAGCGTGGTCGTACTGTAGTAGTGGCAGACTATTGTCACCGATCTGACTGTATCCTTCTTATGCTACTATGTCTTACCTAAACTACAAGAAAATCTATCGGATTTTGTCAAAATTGTCGAATCGAGTTCACTTTTTATGAAAAAGCATTTTTTTATTTAATTTCCTGAAAAAAAAAATCGCGTTGTTAGTTGTTCAGTTTTGTTGACTGAGCAACCCCTATCAGTTAGCGAGACGCTGTCCCATACACCCGGTATAGGAAATCTACGGCCAGGGGCGTGCAGTCCATACAGGCAAAAAGGCACTGCCTACCCTACAATTTTCACTGACTCACGTTACTTCACTACTTAGAAATAAAACTTTAATTTTTTCCAAATTCGTAAAACGGAACGTAACGTTACCTTACCTGAGCTTATCATCTAAGCGCGCCAATTCAAATTTCGCGCCGCTGCTGCTATCATGTCTCTTTCAAATGGAGAAGCCATCGTTTTGCCAAGGGTGCCAACATAACAAAACGACATACCGTAGGTGTGAGACTCTACACACACATAGGTAGCAAATTATTCACTTGTGTGCGTGTATTTGTAGTTGTGTGTGCGGCCCAAAAACAGTCGGACCAGTGGTCAGATTTTATGACCAGATCCTAAATAATTGGTATAAAATAGATAATAATTTTCATTAATTAATTTGAACGAATAAAATAAATACAATGATTACAATGAAAACATGTTTGATGTTTCCGATACTTGCTAATATTTCTAAAAAATAATGAAATAATACATTTTTAATATTTAAGAATATAACGATTTTTCCAGTATTATGGAGAATTAAATGTTTTCTTAATCGCTTTTATGTACCTACTTGAATATAAATTGTCCACGAAATCAAATATTATCATATTTACTGTCAAGATATTTTTAAATGAGTTGAAAGAAAAAATGTTACATCGGTATTTAAAAAAATATAAATTAGCATAATTCTGCACACTCTGGCAACTTTCGACCGCTTGCCGGCAAAAAACCTTGCGCCCAAATTGCAAATTAAAAAAATAAAGCGGTGCGCGGGGTGTCGTCGGGGGGCGATGGCTTATAATCCGACTGAAATATGTAACTAAAGTTTTGGGTACTTTCTCTACTGTAATTAGATGCATTATCTATTGATAGTATTTTATTTGCAATTTTCGTTAAAAATTCGCTTTTGAGTAATAGACAGACTCCATTGTTTCTTCTTGATGTGTGAAGCGATCGCGTCGCGGAAAGTAATTTAAAGTTTTTGCCGTGTTAAACATTCTTTTGGTTTAAATTATTTGTGCCGAACAAGTTTAAATAGTTATTGTGCTTCGAATTGCAGTGTAAAATGTGTTTTACTAGCAGCTACAACTGTGAGCGCTGTGTTGATGTTGTGTGTTTACCAAAAAGTTAAAGGCGCGAATTTTAACAAGTTTTCTTTCACCGAAAAGGTTGAAATTGTGTCCACTAAAGGCAGGTGTGTATTTCGCATATTTTTGTTTCTGTGGTCATAATTTATAACTACAAAGATAAACGTAACGTAACGTAACCAACCTTGCGACTTAGGAACTAAAATGCGTTATTAATAAGCATTTTGTTCATACTGCCTACCCTGCTGAAAAAACCTGTGCACGCCACTGTCTACGGCTAACATAACGTTGCGTCCTTTAAAGTGAATTCAGTTGCAGAATTTTCTCTCTTTTTTTTTAATCTCAGAAGAAAGTATATATTCTTTACCAACGTAAAATCTGTTGCAAATGTCAGTTGTTTATGCTGTTCTAGAGAGATGTAAATAAAGTTAAAGTTAACTTATTTTTTTATCTACGAGTCTTTATAGTCCATCGGATGAGATAACTGGTCAATTGGTGTGATATACTGCTGTAGTAAATTGGCTATGGCGCCGGTTATTAAACACCGGATGCAGTTCGTTAGCGACACTATAGTACAGTCAGCCAACGACAGTACAGTACCTACCTAAAAATTGAGAAAGAACAAATCAAAATTTAACCGCAGACAGGATTTGAACCTGCGTCTTTAGAATACCGTCCCAGCGCTCTAAACCAACTGAGAATAAAATAGCACTGTGAGTGCAAAAAACTATCAGAAAACAACAGTACCTGGACAGTACTGTGCTGGGAGCCTGGGATCGACAGCTAAAGCAAAAAATATCTAATATTAGCTAACGCTAAAGAAGGGGCACTCCCACCCCCGCGCTGAAATCTTACCACACCTCACCTACCAACCCTGCGCCAACCGGTGCTCCAACCAGCTCGAATAAGACGGCAGTACATATAGGTACACCTGTACGAACAAGTTGTTGCACATGTAGTAAGAAATTCGGTGGCTTGCAGAAGTGCCCGCCCAGTGGCGTCCGGAATCATCTGTTTGATCAATCAATAAAATTGGGTGATCCAGCCTTCGTCATTAAAAAAACTAAACCCACAAAACCACTGGATCGCAGTGACCGCACCACCACAAAGCATAAACGAAACGAGAGCAGTGAACTGTTTTCGTGGTGGTGCGGTAGAGTGTACGCTATTTATTTTATTCTCGCGCTGTTTATAAGTGTTGCAAGCGATTAATTGTTTATTTTCCTTGTTGCAGGTACTACACAACTGGACTTTAGCTGAGACTTCAGCCTTATGCCGTATATAAGCGTAAGGAATATATCTGCGACTTCATGTTATGTAGTAAACAATTCTACTCCTGACTAAGCGATCTGTCCTCTAGCGACGAAGTCTGGTAAAAATAAAAGTCCTTCGTTTTTGTATAGATTGGACGTAGGTACATTTCATTTTCTGGGTGAAATCGTTTTGTTTCGTCTGTCTCGGTTACCGCCGGCTTAGACTGGAGTAATGAGCAAGCATACCCAAATAAAAAAAAATAAAAAAAAAAAAAAAACATTTTGCCGATCTCTAAAACGCACAGCTCTCCCCCCTAATTGATTTACCGACTTCCCAGCTCGGATTGCGAGAAAAACTCGGCTAACGAAAGGAAAATGGCCGCGGTACCTCCGTTCCTTTCTAAATAAACTATGATGCTGGCATTAGGGGCAAGACTCTTATGTGAAGTAAATAATAAATAGTATTCTGCTGGACTAGTTGCTATAGGAAAACTAAGGTTGTATCAAGTACCAGGCAGGGATTTATGATTCTTGAAGCTAAAATAATAGTGAAAACAGGTTCTCTTTCTCTTACTACTAATAAACTAGACACAGACTATTATAATTTGTCCTAGGTAGTGCTATTCTATCTTCGCCCACCATGTTATCCCAACAAATAAAATGTAGGTATGTATAACATAACATACATTCGTACAAATCTAGTCCAAGCAAAATAGCTTTCAACCCAGCATTAATCACTTGTAGAGATAGTCCTCTTTTCAACAAATCTGCATACAAACTCAGTATCAGGCAAACAGCGGGGCAGGCTCGCATTATCCTACACGTGAAGGATTAGTATACTCCCCCCACCCCTCCCTGACAGTTTACACCCTTTCCCCCCTTTACACCCTTCACCCCGGATAGCCAACTTAGTATAACCTGCTTAGGGCTACCGTATGGATAATTTTAGTATTCAAAGCTTTATTGTTTCGAACCTTTTTCTGAATCATTTAAATCTGACGCGAAATATTATTTTGGTTGCTTCTTTTCTGACTGTAGTTTACGCCGTAGGTGATAAAGCCAGGGTTGATGATAAAGCGAGTTCGTGCTGAAGCCATTTTTGAAAATGACGAATGGGATCCACGATTTATATCTGCCATAGCTTTAGGCGTACATATTTGGCATTTTATTAACAAGGCATCACGCCTATTATACCTTAGCATAATTGACTTTGTATAACCAATTTTGTAAATGGCAACCCTACCCCCGCATCTGCATACATCAGAAGTATTAGAGGAAATTAGATTCGCCAAGCCAATTTTACCGTTTTGCCTTGCTCACTCGGTATGGCGGGAATGTGTTAGAGATACCTCCTTAAACTGTGTTTGGGTAAAAGCCATATTGCCTATTTCGTATAGACGGCAAAGATAATAAATGTTCAATATTAGGTATAGCGATAAGGTCAGTGGGCAGACCACCGGCCCGATGGTCTGACGATATCGTCAAATTAATAGGTGGATGAGACTAGCACAGGACCGTGAGGAGTGGCGCAGTAGAGAATTATACCTTGCAGTAGTGGGTGGATGTGGGCTGAAGATGATGATGATGATTAGGTATATATCTTTGATGTTTTTTCTACTCTGTTACCAATAAACTTAAACTTCTGGACCTATTTTGATTATTCTTTAAACTATGTTAAACATAATAACATAATCTACTTTTTGCCGCGGGATAATTACTTATTCCCATTCCACTACACATCATAATGCACAACTATTTGATTGATTTATTATATCGAGGTCAAAGCCAGCTGACCGCGCCTGCTCCGGCAGAACAAGGCTCCAAAATATCGTTCTATGTAAACGTCCCCGTTTTGCATAATTCGCTAATTTAAAACCAGTAAAACTGGCAATGGCGCTACTAGTGCGTAGTAAATCGGAACAGAAAAAGAACATAAAAAATGGACACTACAGTTATGGTCTGACGTCATCGGCGCGAACCGTAACGTAACTTACTTTTGCAGAGCTATTCCGTGTTCCGGTTCGAAGGCCAGTTACAGATACAAAGGGCACTGCCTCATCAAACTCATTATACTGGCTAAATAAAATTCTTGGCTCGCCTGGCGAATTTTCAGGATATTTAAGACATGATGATTGACATGATTCACGTACCTAACTATTTACCATTACATTATGTAACTACATTACTATAGTGCCGAGTTGACAACCTATCGTCTTAATATAAGACTGGCTCAAAAGGACGTGTTTCCAGAGTCGTAAAACATTGTACAAAAAAAAAAGTTTATTTTGCTGACTTTAAGTATATGAAAAGAGAGACAATAACATTACATTCTTACCTTATCTAACTCAGTGATTGTGATCATTACGCCTATTGAGGTTGTGTCTCATACAATACCAAGAAGTGATGATCGTTTCCGTATTTACTGGCCTTAATAGTTGCTAGGTGGGTTAATTGCAAAATAATATGTTTAAAACAAGCTGCAGATGTAACTGTTGTGGCTTGCCGTGTTTAGATAATACTGGAAGCAACGGTGTTTGATATAACTACTTTATTTTATCAGGCCTCATGAATTTATCTTTAAAAGGGTAACTGTATGAATTCTTTGTCAAAAAAACTGCTCTAAAATCAGAGAACATGTGACGTATTTTGAATTAGAACTTAAATGCGCAAACGGAAGTAGTAAAATAACACCCAAAACGAGAAAAACTAAGACAAAACTACGTGAAAGAACAAGATAGAAACTGGCTTAAGTATTTATCAAAAATGTGACTTATTTATAGATAGAATGGACGAATACATAAACTCTTCCAGTAAAGAGTAAAGGAGGTCAAATTAAAAGTCGATGCCAAGAAATCACCATCGAAATTTTAAGGAAGGGCGCGATCCCTATAAGAGGATTAGGGAGTAAGCATCTTATCCACTTGTTTTAAGCTTCTTTCAGCAATATTGTGCACCTACATAAGTATTCCCTCTTAAAAGCTATATAAGTATGTACGTAGACTTTGTGCTCAAACTTATTTATTCCTGATTTCTTTACCTGTCATTGAAAGACAATACAGATAACTTATACAGGACTGGATGCCATAAATCTTTTTTTTTGTGGTAGGTACTACATACTAGACTACTAGATATCATCCTATGAGATATACCGGGTGTAAGGGACAGCGTCCCGCAAACTGATAGGGGTTGCTCAGTCAAGGATACTGAACACATATAAATGAAAAAAAAATTTTGCTTTTCCATACAAATTGTCTGATCGATGCGGTAATTTTGTATGAATGAGCAATTTTTTTTTTTTCATTTCCTGAAAAAAAATCCTGGTGGTAGTTGTTCAGTTTCGTTGACTGAGCAACCCCTATAAGTTTGCGGGACGCTGTCCCTTACACCCGTATAGGGTGATGCTATTTTTATCCCGGGTGTCGTGAAACTGACTATTAGGATAAATCCTAGGAAATACTTATATGCTTGTTCCTGTGAACATAACATATTGTACTTTGCTTGCAAGTCGAACTGACAAGCGTAGCGTGATTGTGGCTAGTATAGTGAGTACTAGTAGAACTAAGGTTCCTTGTATTATTACTTAGTCGAGTCAAGCATTACTGTACCTTTTTTTAAATTATCTACTGGAGCAGAAAACTGCGTGTTCTATGATTTAATGGTCCAATTGATGCGGTTAGTGTCCGATAATTATAGTGTTTCTGCTTTTATTTATTGATTGCCCGTATAAACATTTGTCGGTTCCGGTTGTGTGGAAGGTATAATTTTTATGTACGTATAATAAGTTAAGTTGTGGTGTTCTTACCAAATTGCCCTCAATAGCGCATTTTGTATAGAAAGTTGTTAATTTTCATGTGCAGATTCATATCCCTCGGGTGCCTTATTAATATACCCATTAAACACTTACCGTACTTTGTTAGAGTATTGTCCGTGAGCAAACTATGACGTCACTGCATACATCTGTGTCTCTTCTTTCCATATCCCTCGGGATGCCTATTGTATATTAAACAGCGATGACGCAAATTGGCGAGGTCACGTGTTTAGTGTTGTCTCCATTTTGAATTTAAAATGTAGGTAATCACATTCAGAAGCTGGCGCAATTTTACTGTCTGTTTGTCCAAAAACAGGCGAGAAGTATCTATTCACCATCTTCAGCCTGCATCAGTCCACTGCTGGGCATAGGCCTCTCCCATGGCACGCCACCCAGCTTGGTCTTTAGCCGTTCTCATCCGATCCCTGGTCTGATCTGATCCCTTTCCTGATCAGGAATAGCGGGGAGGGCCAAAAGGGACCGTCTTTTATGTTGCTTTGCCATTTAAGGTTTTGCCCATAAACACAGGTTATTATGATCGCAGCTCATAACCCTACCAAGAAGCACGAGCTAGTGTCGACGTTTATGCTTTTGTCAGCAAGGTACATATAAATTAAATAAATAAATAATAAAGCTTACTATACATGTCTCAAGTAAACTGTCTTTTGTGGTCCTAAAATAAGTCACCTTAAATCATTCAAAACTTAAAATCAACTAATGCGTGTAACGAAACGATACGTAGTAGAGAAAACACAATAAAATAGTAGATTCATAGACTAGGGTGGAAGAGAATCAATTCCCGAGGTAGTTAGACGCCCGAGCGCAGCGAGGGCGGCTATAGTCCGAGAGGAATTGATTCTTCTACCCGTGGCAATGACTCTACTTTTCATTTAGTTTAGAATATGAGGAAAATAAAACTAGTTGTTAATACAAACTAAGTATTTATTGTTAATAAAGTAGGTCTACTATTTAATTTTGTCGCGGCACTCGCATCGCAAGTTTGCGCTAAATTCACACTGGCCAGTGACACTAGCTGGTTAAAAAGTCACGACATTTCATAAAGTTTTTTTTTTTAATATGAAAAAAAGTCTTCACAGCTTACAGCAATTCAAGCAGTTCTATTTTTAAAGTTCATTCCCGCCCTAGGGTGGTTATTCCTTCCCTGTGAAAGGAAAGCAGCATCTTCCACCCAATAGTCAGATCAAAACAACACTACTTTCCGAGTATGAGAAATGAAAAAAACATAACACAAAGAACAAAGGCACAACACTGCTTATTTTTTTAAAGAAACTTATAGCAGAGCTACAGAAGTGATAAAATCCTATCCAACCTCTATACTTACAATATCCAACAGAAATCAATCACATAGCATGATAAGCGTTATTCTGAAGTCGATCAAGAGAGAAACTTATACAACACTCCTAGAATAAGGGGGAATCTTTACAAATTTGTATTTGCTATTGCTGAACACAAGTAACAATACTTAGTGTTTGTCTAAGATCCTGAGTCGAGCAGCAAAATAAGTTTGTCAGCGAGCTCGCATCAGTATGGAGGCCGTAGGCTCTTTGATTTCGGAATGAACATGCAAGTTTCACCCTTGGGCCCATATATTTTCTTCCTTTTACATACTTGGGAGGGTCTGGAGAATTCTGGAAAATGAAAATTATTAGAAAATGTGTTTACATTTTCTAAAAAAAATCACCATTTGGTGAAAAATTTTTGACTCCATAAAAATACTTCTTCTTCTGTCGTGTGGGTTTCGAGTCGATCGACCCTATGAACCCTGGTGTCAGAGTTTTTAAACCGCCTAATAGCACAGCTCAAGGCCTCTGACATGGTTTATGTAACGACCACTATAAAAATGCTAATACTTACTAGCTAGCCACGAAGCAGCAAGTTAGCCAAGAAACAGCCCCCTGCTGGATATGGCCCTTCAGACTGCAGGGTCCTTACCAAATTGGTAAAAATCCACAAAGTAATAAATTGACAACAACTTTATGTTCTCCTCTTGCGAATCTCGAAGCCAGTTCTTCACTCAAAAAGGTGTAATATAGCAAAGTAGTCTGCCTCCGTGGTCTAGTGGTCTGAGCCTTGTGCTCTTGATCCGGAGGTCCTGGATTCGATTCCTAGGGGTCCAATTTATCACTTTGTGAAATTTTCGCCTGTTTGGTTAGAACATTGCAGGCTGAATCACCTGATTGTCCGAAAAGAAAAAGAATTCCGTGCTTCGGAGGGCACGTTAAGCTGTCTTGCTTGGTTGCTCTCTTTGATAGTTACACAAAGCGTGTCAGAGGCCTATGAGCTGTGCCATTAGGCTGTTTATAAACTCTAACTCCAGGGTTTATTGGGTCGATCGACTCGAAACCCACACGACAAGAGACTCATAAAGATGTAATATAGCTAAGTAGATCCATACTAGAGGGAATGGCTGGTCTGGTTGGCAAACAGCCTAAATATTGAGACGAGAAAGGTACGAGCGGGAGAGCCTTGACCCACAAACCCGAAAGCGATGAAACACGGTTCCGTAGAACATGCGCATACAACGCTGCAGTTCTAACGGTTTTTATATACAGGGTGTAAAAAAAAGTACCGCGATCCTTTAAACCACGTAATGCGTTAGGGATATACATCACAAACCACACATTTAAGTAAATAAAATATACTTATCGCCCGAAATTAAGGGTAGGCTCGTGTCGTGCCCTTCGGTGAGGACGTATAAGTAAAGTATGAGCTGATGACGATGAAATAAAAAAAATTAAATATTTTTATTTATTTAATTTAATGCGTAGTTTGTGTTGCATATCACTTATACATTACGTGATTAAGAGGAACTTTTTACACCCTGTATACCTAAATAGATCTGCTTTTGCAGTTACGCGAATTGGGAGTAGCACACTACATTACATTGAAGTTCAAAAGTAGTTAGATCTGCTTTGCTTCTGTAGTTTTTGCAGGCTTTTTTGATTGACATTGATTTGAAAACATGAGATTTATTGTTGTTTCTAGTTGAACGTGATTTTAAACATAGCTGTTATAAATGAAAAGAAACTGAACGAATCGCTGTGGCTTCATAATCTCACATGTCGATGTGAAATCGCCTTGGCACTTCTATGGCATGATTTTTGACCTTCAATATGTGAGAAGTTTGTGAAATATAGACTAAGAAGCAAGACATGCTTGAATAAAGGTGTTTTTAACATCAATTCCATGCGGTTTTTGCCACCTGATCGCTAGGAAAACAAATCGTAGCTGAACTTTGCTGGCTAATTTATAATTTGAAAAAAAAAAATATTATAAAATATATTTTAGGTTTAAGGTCTACCCATGAAACTAAACACCTTGCCCGGACGGAACATAACCAGAAATATGGTCAAATTGTTTAACTTTTATGGTCATTTCTACATGGCATGTCATAAAGGCAAAACAAAATTTGCACACCGAATGTAACCGGTCGAATACATTGTTACTGTAAAATAATTTTAAGATCTTTGATATTCGTATACTTATAGGTACACATGTATTCTGGCAAATAAACATTTCTGATTCTGATTCTGATATGAAAAAAGTACAAAAGGTTTATTATTTTCTACAAAATATGGTCAGATATGGTTAGATTTTTCACCATAAATATGAGCATTTCTCAGACAACCCAATCAATTTTATGATAATATAATCCATTTAATAGATACGGAGAGTCTGCCGTGAGTCGGCAACTCGGCAAGCCGGCACAATTTCGCCGGCAATTTTTCACCGGCGCGCGTAAGCTGCACCAATCGCGCGGAAAATGCACGAGTCGCGGCTCGCATCCGTAATGTTAGGTGATGTTTCCTTATCAATACGTATTGATTACTTCTCACTGCGTTATTCTGTTTATTATGTTTATTGTTCACCCATAATGTTCACTGTAAAAGTTCGACAGAGAGAGCCAAATCATTATATATTTATGTTATTATAGAAGTAGTGTCTGTAATATTTAGCCGCCAGGCCAATTTGTCGTTTTAGAGAAATCGCCCTCAAAATATGTAGGTATAAGTATAAGGGTTTTTTATAGACTCATTAATACTCTGCCTGTCTCCTAAAGCGTAAATTGGTATTAAAATAGGTATATGTTTTACCTAAAGTTCTATAAATCGACAACGGCCTCACAAATACAGATTTTACAAACCAGCCGCTACAGCGCTGCACGACAACCGAGCGCTGACGAAAGCCGCTAAATCGAGCGGGAAATTCTACACAACGATGACGATGCTCTACTGCCTGGAAAATGTTGAATGTTCCGACTAGAAGAAATATAGATGGGATACGTTGAACTACACAATGAAGCCATCGAATACAGGATCTTTGTAAAATAACATCCCATATTAAGGCTTCACAAATATAATACGTATAGATTGCAGATCAGTTTGTTAAAGAAACATAGAAACATTTCTTGTAATTGTTTTCTCAATTTGGAGATTCCTAATGATCTTTAAGAAAAAGGTTTTTGTTTTTTTACGGTTAGTATCGGTCTTCTTTTCTCCGAATATCGGCCAGAATGGAGTAGACGGAACCGGAACCCATCACTGGAAAAACACCAGGCAGAAGAATTTCTTCTTTTATTTCCCTTTAACCTGACGCAAGTGAAGAATAAAAATGAAACAAATTCCTTCGTGTTAGCTCTTCGTGCCCCATCTATACTTATTCTAGTCTACTACAGTCGAATGTTGCCCGAATTCGAACTGCACATCCGGGTATTGCCGTATGTGCCTTTCCTGTACCTACACGGGGCGGTACATCCACGATGTGGGGCTTCAGCGAGGCCTGGGATGAGTTCAATGCGATGTTCAGCTCAGGAACATACTTAAATGGCGTCCATTCGAAGGGTAATAGATTAGTGTCTACTGATCACCTAACCTCGCTAGTTCTGTTCACCTGGGCTAGGACTCCCTGTATATAGAAATAGATATAAATAGTGCAACCTGAATACGGGATGACTCATCCACCGATCAGCGAGGTCTGTGATGAGTTCAATGCGATTCAGTTGCGATGCAGTTCAGGAACAAAGCTTTAATTAGCGCCTGCTAAATCAATTGGATATTGAAACTGCACATCCAGGTATCGCCGTTTATGTGCCCACCTACTATGTTTTGGGATTATTTCGGAGACAAGTACGCAAACTGAAAGGGGTTGCTCACAACAACTTTCAAAAAGAAATTCATGTAGGATACGAAAAGTGTATTAAAGAAAAAGATACCAGATCGCCTGGTAAAAAATGAAACCAGTTGATTACCGGAATTTACTACGCACTAGTAATTCCCAGTTGGCCACCGGACCACAGCTGTGGAAATCGTTTTGAAACAACGGCGACAATTTTTTACGCTACTTCACGCGTAATCGGCCAACTTTCTATCTGACCTGGCCAGGCCTCTTTCACGATGACACATTCATTAACTTCAGATACTTTCCTCAACTATTTCCTCGGCGGAATTTATGTCCAGTAAGGCTAACATAGACAATATGACGTCACTTTGTTTCTGTATAATTTGAGTAGGTATGATTTACGTAGTGCGCACATTGGGCTTGATTCGTAACCATCCCGACTTAACTAAATCTTAACTAAAATTATTACCATCCCCTTTACTAAGTATTTTAAAACGCCTTTTTCTAGGTATTTTATGCTCTGCATACGCCTCGAGAAATGAAGGCGTGACTTAACGTACTTGAGAAAAAGACGAGAAAGTGTAACAACAACTGTTTTTCTGAAATATTTGCAAGTGGCGATTAATTTAGTAACCACTTGAATGTGGGTCACACTCACACGCCCAGCTTATAATAAATTTTAATCCAAACGCAAGCAGCTCGGACACATGACATTGGTCTTTCCGGAATTCGTGTTTATGCAGAACTAGTTTACCGCCCCGCGGGTTCACCCGCGGTTTAAATAGTTTTCAAGTTAATAATGTAATATTCCGCGGTAGAAAATTGCTTAGATGTTATTTTATTATCTTAGTGGTATATGCTTATCGGAATATGTACCAGGTTTTTACCTGAAATACTTTATTCCCATTGGAATGAAATATTTTCCCGGGGTAAAAAGTAACCTACATCCGTATCTATCTAGGTTACCACACACCAGACAATTTCAACACCATATAACATCTGTCATTAATTTTATTAAAATTTCCCAGGATGATATTGAAATCCGAAAAAGCAACAAACGAATAGACCATAATAATATTAGTATGGATTCCAGTTGAAATATGGGTCATTTGGAGTATTTGGGAAGTCTTTAAATATCGCCTGACCTAATTGGGTCGTCGTTCAGAATTAGCTCGATGTCCGTCCATTTCAATTAGGGTTCCGTCAACGCTGAATCGGATGAGCGGCACACCGGTAATATTGGATTTGGATAATTGATTTCTGCATAGTTTGGTATCGGTTTCCGAAAATAAGACCTGAATTTCGGTCAGCTATTTTTTTTTAATTGGTGCTTGAACAAAAGAGTAGAAAAAGCGATAGAAAAAGAATAAAACTTAACTGATTTTTTTGTAAAACTAGTTCTAAAAACCTTTGTTTCCCTGTCGACCTTGGTTAACATAATTATAAACGTAACTTTCTATTCTTTCATCGAAAATCTGATTTAAAATATGCTTCACCGGAAACTCTATTACGCTAAGAATGAAAATTGCGTCCCAGGCAGGCACAGGCACTATGAATAAAGAGCAATGGAGAGAAAAATTGCAATTTCCCCTGGTATTTTCCATAAGCATTGTCTATTGAGAGCTCATCGTGACAAACGGATGGAGAGGACAGCTCTTAATTGCTGGTCTCAGCTGTGGTTCTGCACCTATAAAAGAGGACCTAAATTACTTCCTTAGCTGGATATGAAGTGACGTGATTATAAATTGTACAATGTGTCTGATAGACATTTGTATACAACGTCGCAGAACTTTGCAGGTTTATTCACTTACAGATGTGAAGAATTGTTTGTCGCTCGGTGAGGTATGTTCCATAGTCATAAACAAATTAATCCTTCAAAATTTCTTCATACATAACGTACTTAAATAAATGTTTGTTAAAATAATAAATTTTTCTAAATAATAAAATTGGGTCATCTTTAAATCTGTGTCAGTCAAATTTTCATTAGCTAATGTAATGAATGAATGAGCAAGTTCCCTACTTTTTAACAATATAAAAAGTCTATTTGATAAATTTGCTGATTCACACGTTAATATTAGTTCATGGTGTCGATTTTGATTGAAACTCAATGATAGGTTCGTTTTCAGTCCATCACCTAAATTACAGTATACAGAAACCATCAAATCTCTTAGCTGGTTTTTACAGCATGCCCGGGAGGAGATGCAGCTGGCACATTCTATGTTTTTCTATCGCTCCCAGTATACTGGGCATGGAAGTTAATAACTACTATAATAAACCCTGAATAAACCATGATGTGTGTGTTCGATGTAATTTGTCTGTTTGCTTGTATGAAGTGAGTGAGAAGCCCTTGTATTGTGTAAATGTAACTTATCTATCATGTAATTAGGTCAGATTCGGCTTGGCGTGCTACACCCTCGTTTTGGTTTGGCAGCTTGGTTTATTGAACGTTGTTGTTCAATGCCTTCTGCCCGGACGAGGAGAACATGATTGGTAGATGTAAATAATATAGATAGATGTTTGATAGTCACTAGTTTGAAATTAAATGTTTTAAACAGCTACAGGCTATACAATGAAATAACAGGATAGGTACTCAAAAAGATTGGAAATATATTTCCGAAATAAATACTTGTCAGACGTGGCGAAACGACCTTGGTTTAGGTCGTTGACGCTCTGCCTACCCCATTAGCCATACAGGCGTGATTGTATGTATGTATGTATGTATGTATGTATTTATTATTAAAAACTTGATTTTTTGCGCCAAGTTTCACCCGAGGCTTATTGCGTTTTCCCGTTCACCTTCTTCTTTTGATGTGGGAATCAGATATATTCCTGCGGTCAAAAGTACCCTATGCTACTACTCAGGGTGAACGTACCTTTCTAATGATGTTTTTTTTTTTTGCAATCGTTTCTGTAGATTAGATTTAGAATTTATTTGTAACAAACATATATTCGTAAAAATACGAAAATCTCTTCTCTTTTGTAGTAGGTATTACCTATTGTTATTATAATTCAAGTACTTTATTAATATTTGCTTTTATTGTTTCAGGTACGAATATTATAATGACGCAACAGATATTTTAGATCTCGGCAGCCTGAATTATATGGCCATGGAGTTTTTCTACATTGGTACTGTATTTAATGTAGGTGATAATCTGGATGTTTTGTACAATTTATTTAGTACTTACTAAATAATTACGTATAAAAATAGCCTTACCCAAATTTGTAAATTCTGAAAGCAAAGCTATAAATCTTTTTGCTCTTAGTTAGACATTTTATTTTGCCACAATAAAGGTACTGTTACATTCAACCGGTAGATGGCTTCGTGGCGCATGAGGTTTTACGTTGCATCGCCGGCTCTGCACGCAGCCGATATAACAAATCCAAACATCACTCTGCAATGTAACACAAAAATGTTTTTACCACGCCACGAATTTAGACCTTAGCCACACCCTGGGTTCTTCATTAGAGCGGTGGCATAGCAACGGTTGACACCTGGCAAACCTGATTGATAGTCGCCGGGGCCCTAAGGCTGGGATGAAAAATTTGCATTCTAATGTCGAGGGAACAGTAATGGAACCCTACGAACCTTTGAGGAGGGTGCTGACAATGGACGCTTTTTGTTTGTCTTCACATTGGCCTTATTTAACAATTCAGGAGTAAAATAGGCAGCAGAAAAATAGCGCAGAAATCGAAACGTTTCAGTTATCCTACATCTACATCTGAATCAAACAGTTTTTTTTTTTTTTTTTTTTTTCAAAAGTTCCAATTTTATTAGGGCTGTATTGGAGAGATTTGTATTTTTTTTTTTTCGATGTCATGCCATGTAAGTATAAAAGTCATTTTCTTTGGGTACTTGCCCTGTAGTTAAGTTTCGTTGATTTCACCCTGCATACGGTCGCCGATAATTTAATGGTACGCAAAATAATACAAATTTTAATCAGTTCATTACATAAACAGCAATTATGATTGTGAGGTCTTGTTTTAATTGTAGAGGTGCATAGTTAATTAGCCATTAAGCGTAATTTAGCTACTATATGCAAAAATCATGTCGTTAATATTGCATAACGTTTAGTTTATAATAAAATGGTTCTGTATAAAAAAAAACTGGTACCTACATAGGTCAAGGTCAATGCTTAAAACGCTTTCGAGTCAGGTAGGCAGCGACAAGGGCCAGTAAAAGCGCTAGGGTTTATCATGCCTGATATGGCATTGGTAATTTTAAAGCTATAATAACAAAATGGCAAGACACAGACTAATATAATACCTTGTTATTACGCTTGCGAATTATACATAGCACCTAAAGTGTTTTTTATGACCAGGTACAATGTAAAACCGCCCCTAAGAGGTTTTTGGGTGAATATAAAAAAGAGAAACAAAGCATCTTTGGACAACAAATACGTTGAACACTAAACCCTAGAGTGGATAGAAAGCGAATGGAAATATCGATGCACACGACACCTCATCGACTATTCATCGACATCGCGCGATGAATATTGAAGCGCTTTCGAGACTGTCACGTAACATCAGCCTGATTGAAGATCAGGGCCTTGTCAACGCCTCTCATTATATCAATGGCTTAGGGAATAAAATTACTAACCTGCCTTGGAATAGAATCTATTCAATAGATAATGACTACATCCATATAGATATCTCTGACACCAGGGTTCATCGGGTCGATCGACTCGAAACCCACACGACAAGAAGATCCGGAGGTCGTCAGCTCCAGTCCCACGAGAGATTTGAAATTTAACTATTTGAGATTTACCTAACTATTAATGTGAGATTGTTTTCAGTTTCATTAGGACACCGCAGGCTGAATCACTGGATGGTCTGTAATATTACGCGCTTCAGGTGAAAACATTTAGCCGTCTGGCCCGATTGCTGTCTCTAAATAGTGGTCCTTACACAACAATGTTACAGACCTACTTATTAGGTGGTTAGAAATCTCTGACCCAAGGGTTCATCAGGTCATTCCTCGGTCAACCCACACGACAAAAAAACGAAGCTAAATATACCACGTTTTGCCCAAGTACAACTGATCTTCATTAAGGTTTTTTTAAGTCAGTCCAGTACTACCCTATGCACAAGAGCTTTTCAGTATTCATGACGTGGTGCCTACGCTTCGCATTACGGCGATCTGCCACCAGCAATTCCGGATTAGAGGGTTCAACTAGCCCTTACTGCCCTTCCCACAGTAGTTTTAGATTAGAGGGCCAAGTTGCCCTCACTGCCCCTTCTAGAATTAAGTGCCTTGCCCTACTCCTTGTAGGCAATTTGTAGTTTGGGAAATAGATTTGTTTGCTAGCTTGAAATGTGTTGCGATTACTAATTAATAGTGTACTGAGTGACCAGCGTAAACGAAGATCGCTCACTACTGTGAAGGTAAAAACGAGACAGAAAACACAATCCACAAACTTCTACTTCATCTGAATGGCAGTGTCGCAAAAAAAAAAAAACACGATCACTCTCGTATAGCCCCCACTACGATTCCCTGCATCGGGGTGACATTTAAATTCATCATTCAAATATCTGCCCGGCCGGAAATCGAACCCGGGACCCTCTGATACACTGCCAACTAGGCTATGAGGGTCGTCACAAATGTGGTTGCCTCTGCCGCTCCAGAATAGGCTTATACAGATAGACATTATGGACGTCGACGCTGTCTTTAACCCGACGTTGTTTATCATTGATGATGATAGCTGCTTCGCAGACATATATTGGCAGAGAACAGGCGGCCATATAGGTACTTCGGCGCCGCCATCTCTCTTTCGGTGATACTCGGTGACGGCGAAAATGGACAAAAAGTCCTAACAATATCATGCCTATATACCGTAAGTTTATTTAGTTTATAGTTTGCATATCTCTTGCAAATTAACATCACTTTATTTCTTTAGAAATTATTTCAACGAAGTTTAGTAATTATGAACTGCATGGAAAGGAAATGCATTTCAAGACGCCGCTCGCTAGGAGTAGAAGGTAGTTAACAAGGTGCGCTAATCGGAAACTACCACCGAGCGCGTCCTCCTAATGGGGAACTACGAACACGTCATGAATATTGAAACAGACGAGCTACACACATACACGGTACACTATCTATAGATATTGTATCTACAGGGTGTAAAAAAAATACAGAACAAACTTTAGGGTGTGAACCTACCCATGAAACTGAACAACTTTCTCCAAGGGACATAGGTTGAAACATAAAAAACATTTGCCCCTGCTGAACACAATGCTGCATTTCTCTAGATTTTATGTTTTGTGTTGGTATTTTCTACCATTTTAACCCGAAATTTGAATACTATCTGTTTTTCATTACTTAAAGTCCTCATTTTCTCTCGGTCAAATTGCTTTTATTCGCATGTTGTGGACACTACTCGTGCAGTTGACCTGGATACGAATTACGAATTTCCGAGTGCCATTATGGTGGCAACTTTATATCAATTTTATTTTGATAAAGTACCACTTTATTTTAAGCATTGATATGAATTGTTTTTGCGTGTAATAAACAGTAACAAAATATAAAAATCCAACTATAGGAGCCGCTGACACCATTTTGTATGGGAGGGCCAAATGTTTTTTATGTTTCAACCTATGTCCCTTGGAGAAAGTTGTTCAGTTTCATGGGTAGGTTCACACCCTAAAGTTTGTTCTGTATTTTTTTTACACCCTGTAGATACAATATCTATAGATAGTGTACCGTGTATGTGTGTAGCTCGTCTGTTTCAATATTCATGACGTGTTCGTAGTTCCCCATTAGGAGGACGCGCTCGGTGGTAGTTTCCGATTAGCGCACCTTGTTAACTACCTTCTACTCCTAGCGAGCGGCGTCTTGAAATGCATTTCCTTTCCATGCAGTTCATAATTACTAAACTTCGTTGAAATAATTTCTAAAGAAATAAAGTGATGTTAATTTGCAAGAGATATGCAAACTATAAACTAAATAAACTTACGGTATATAGGCATGATATTGTTAGGACTTTTTGTCCATTTTCGCCGTCACCGAGTATCACCGAAAGAGAGATGGCGGCGCCGAAGTACCTATATGGCCGCCTGTTCTCTGCCAATATATGTCTGCGAAGCAGCTATCATCATCAATGATAAACAACGTCGGGTTAAAGACAGCGTCGACGTCCATAATGTCTATCTGTATAAGCCTATTCTGGAGCGGCAGAGGCAACCACATTTGTGACGACCCTCATAGCCTAGTTGGCAGTGTATCAGAGGGTCCCGGGTTCGATTTCCGGCCGGGCAGATATTTGAATGATGAATTTAAATGTCACCCCGATGCAGGGAATCGTAGTGGGGGCTATACGAGAGTGATCGTGTTTTTTTTTTTTTGCGACACTGCCATTCAGATGAAGTAGAAGTTTGTGGATTGTGTTTTCTGTCTCGTTTTTACCTTCACAGTAGTGAGCGATCTTCGTTTACGCTGGTCACTCAGTACACTATTAATTAGTAATCGCAACACATTTCAAGCTAGCAAACAAATCTATTTCCCAAACTACAAATTGCCTACAAGGAGTAGGGCAAGGCACTTAATTCTAGAAGGGGCAGTGAGGGCAACTTGGCCCTCTAATCTAAAACTACTGTGGGAAGGGCAGTAAGGGCTAGTTGAACCCTCTAATCCGGAATTGCTGGTGGCAGATCGCCGTAATGCGAAGCGTAGGCACCACGTCATGAATACTGAAAAGCTCTTGTGCATAGGGTAGTACTGGACTGACTTAAAAAAACCTTAATGAAGATCAGTTGTACTTGGGCAAAACGTGGTATATTTAGCTTCGTTTTTTTGTCGTGTGGGTTGACCGAGGAATGACCTGATGAACCCTTGGGTCAGAGATTTCTAACCACCTAATAAGTAGGTCTGTAACATTGTTGTGTAAGGACCACTATTTAGAGACAGCAATCGGGCCAGACGGCTAAATGTTTTCACCTGAAGCGCGTAATATTACAGACCATCCAGTGATTCAGCCTGCGGTGTCCTAATGAAACTGAAAACAATCTCACATTAATAGTTAGGTAAATCTCAAATAGTTAAATTTCAAATCTCTCGTGGGACTGGAGCTGACGACCTCCGGATCTTCTTGTCGTGTGGGTTTCGAGTCGATCGACCCGATGAACCCTGGTGTCAGAGATATCTATATGGATGTAGTCATTATCTATTGAATAGATTCTATTCCAAGGCAGGTTAGTAATTTTATTCCCTAAGCCATTGATATAATGAGAGGCGTTGACAAGGCCCTGATCTTCAATCAGGCTGATGTTACGTGACAGTCTCGAAAGCGCTTCAATATTCATCGCGCGATGTCGATGAATAGTCGATGAGGTGTCGTGTGCATCGATATTTCCATTCGCTTTCTATCCACTCTAGGGTTTAGTGTTCAACGTATTTGTTGTCCAAAGATGCTTTGTTTCTCTTTTTTATATTCACCCAAAAACCTCTTAGGGGCGGTTTTACATTGTACCTGGTCATAAAAAACACTTTAGGTGCTATGTATAATTCGCAAGCGTAATAACAAGGTATTATATTAGTCTGTGTCTTGCCATTTTGTTATTATAGCTTTAAAATTACCAATGCCATATCAGGCATGATAAACCCTAGCGCTTTTACTGGCCCTTGTCGCTGCCTACCTGACTCGAAAGCGTTTTAAGCATTGACCTTGACCTATGTAGGTACCAGTTTTTTTTTATACAGAACCATTTTATTATAAACTAAACGTTATGCAATATTAACGACATGATTTTTGCATATAGTAGCTAAATTACGCTTAATGGCTAATTAACTATGCACCTCTACAATTAAAACAAGACCTCACAATCATAATTGCTGTTTATGTAATGAACTGATTAAAATTTGTATTATTTTGCGTACCATTAAATTATCGGCGACCGTATGCAGGGTGAAATCAACGAAACTTAACTACAGGGCAAGTACCCAAAGAAAATGACTTTTATACTTACATGGCATGACATCGAAAAAAAAAAAATACAAATCTCTCCAATACAGCCCTAATAAAATTGGAACTTTTGAAAAAAAAAAAAAAAAAAAAAACTGTTTGATTCAGATGTAGATGTAGGATAACTGAAACGTTTCGATTTCTGCGCTATTTTTCTGCTGCCTATTTTACTCCTGAATTGTTAAATAAGGCCAATGTGAAGACAAACAAAAAGCGTCCATTGTCAGCACCCTCCTCAAAGGTTCGTAGGGTTCCATTACTGTTCCCTCGACATTAGAATGCAAATTTTTCATCCCAGCCTTAGGGCCCCGGCGACTATCAATCAGGTTTGCCAGGTGTCAACCGTTGCTATGCCACCGCTCTAATGAAGAACCCAGGGTGTGGCTAAGGTCTAAATTCGTGGCGTGGTAAAAACATTTTTGTGTTACATTGCAGAGTGATGTTTGGATTTGTTATATCGGCTGCGTGCAGAGCCGGCGATGCAACGTAAAACCTCATGCGCCACGAAGCCATCTACCGGTTGAATGTAACAGTACCTTTATTGTGGCAAAATAAAATGTCTAACTAAGAGCAAAAAGATTTATAGCTTTGCTTTCAGAATTTACAAATTTGGGTAAGGCTATTTTTATACGTAATTATTTAGTAAGTACTAAATAAATTGTACAAAACATCCAGATTATCACCTACATTAAATACAGTACCAATGTAGAAAAACTCCATGGCCATATAATTCAGGCTGCCGAGATCTAAAATATCTGTTGCGTCATTATAATATTCGTACCTGAAACAATAAAAGCAAATATTAATAAAGTACTTGAATTATAATAACAATAGGTAATACCTACTACAAAAGAGAAGAGATTTTCGTATTTTTACGAATATATGTTTGTTACAAATAAATTCTAAATCTAATCTACAGAAACGATTGCAAAAAAAAAAAACATCATTAGAAAGGTACGTTCACCCTGAGTAGTAGCATAGGGTACTTTTGACCGCAGGAATATATCTGATTCCCACATCAAAAGAAGAAGGTGAACGGGAAAACGCAATAAGCCTCGGGTGAAACTTGGCGCAAAAAATCAAGTTTTTAATAATAAATACATACATACATACATACATACATACAATCACGCCTGTATGGCTAATGGGGTAGGCAGAGCGTCAACGACCTAAACCAAGGTCGTTTCGCCACGTCTGACAAGTATTTATTTCGGAAATATATTTCCAATCTTTTTGAGTACCTATCCTGTTATTTCATTGTATAGCCTGTAGCTGTTTAAAACATTTAATTTCAAACTAGTGACTATCAAACATCTATCTATATTATTTACATCTACCAATCATGTTCTCCTCGTCCGGGCAGAAGGCATTGAACAACAACGTTCAATAAACCAAGCTGCCAAACCAAAACGAGGGTGTAGCACGCCAAGCCGAATCTGACCTAATTACATGATAGATAAGTTACATTTACACAATACAAGGGCTTCTCACTCAC